>JANVCC010000076.1:14490196-14519862 GCA_025345505.1 Todiramphus chloris collaris | reverse complement strand
AGAGCCCAAAGAGCCTCTGCAGCATCAGGAAGGGTCTCCTCACACTAACCCTGATATGTTAATAGGACGGGGGAATTATGCCTTGGGAGAGGTACAGGCCGCATATTCCCCTGAAATCTGGGTAAAGTCAGCTGGCCTGGCATAGAGGGCCCTAGTTTTAGTTCCAGACGAGCAGCACAATCCAAGCTTTGCAAGCGTGAGACAGGGGCCTAGAGAAGATTATTCTAAATTTGTGGATCGTTTATGGGAGGCTTTGCTGGGCAACAGTGAACTATCTGAGGAAATGAAACAACAAATGTTCCGAATTTTAGCGTATGATAATGCTAATCAAAATGCAAAGGGAATACTTTCAACTTTGCCCAGGGAAGCAGGAGTGGACCAAATGATAGCTCGCATGAGTTGAGCACAGCAACAAGAACAAGCTGCAATGATTGCTGAGGCCGTTAAAGGCGCAGTAGACCCTCAGGTACAAGCTGCTGCAATCGCTGAATCTGTAAAGACGGTACCTGCAGCAGTGACACCCCAGGGTGGAAGCAGTGGAGGGCTGTGTTTTAGGTGTGGCAAGCAAGGGCTTTTCAGAAAGCAATGTAGAGCTTCGGTGTGGTGTGATAATTGTCAATCAAGAAATCATGCAACATCGGTATGCCGGCGGGGAAACTCCAAGCAGAGCACGAGCAACCACGCTCCGACACAAATGGTTGCGAGCTCTCAGGGTCCTGCTGCCCAGCAACCCGGGGGAGCCCGGGAGTGGGCCTGGCAATCACAATAGATACCATGCTAACAAACGACAAGGTGGACCTTATCCCCTCTGATGTCAGTGGGCCATTATCTCCTAAAAAGAATATAGGGGTGCTCTTATTAGGGCACTTTAGTGCTGGAAGCAAAGGAATACTGGTAGTTCCCAGGGTAATAGATGCTGATTACACGGGCAATATTAAAATCATGGCACATGCCCAGATGGGACCAGTATGGGTCCCAAAGGGAACTAAAATTGCACAATTGATAGCATTACCACCATCTTGGCCCAAAACAAATCAAAGGGAAAGGACTGGGGGCTTTGGTTCCACCGGTACGATTGTTTGCCTGACTCTGCCACTACGGAACAGACCTGTAATACCAATGACATTGAAAAGGGGAACAGATCACAGAAGGTTATCTATGTTAGAGGACACTGGAGCTGATGTAACTGTGATTTACCAGGCTGCATAGCCCTCAGACTGGCGATTGGAAAAATATGATCAAAACATCGGAGGAGTAGGAGGGCAGTGTTTGCCACAACGCAGCGAGGAAGCTATACAATTTTGTTTTCCAGAGGGCCAAGCAGTATCAATAAAACTTCTCATCATGCCCCTTCCGCCCAATATTTTTGGGCTATTAGGGAGGGATATCTTAGTCCAGGTATCAGCCACAATGACAATCGGGTCAGATTTATCCTGAGGGCCACTCCAGCCATTCAGCAATAACCTGGAAATCGGATGACCCGGTATGGGTGGAGCAGTGGCCCCTAAGCTTTGAGCGACTCAGTGCCGTGCAAGAACTAGTACGAGAGCAATTGGAAAAAGGACGTACAAGACCCTCTACCAGCCCCTGGAACACACCTATTTTTACAGCAAAAAAGAAATCTGGAAAGTGGCGCCTCCTTCATGATCTCAGGAAAGTAAGCGAACAAATGCAAGACATGGGGGCCCTGCAGCCCGGTCTACCTCAGCCAGGGATGGTGCCAGAGGGGTGGGATGTGTTGATAATTGATCTTAAAGATTGTTTTTTTACTATCCCACTTGCTGAACAAGATTGTAAGCACTTTGCTTTTACTGTACCAAAGATTAATAAGCATGACCCTGCAGATGGTTATGAATGGGTAGTGCTGCCACAAGGAATGAAACACTCCCCGACTTTATGTCAGTTATATGTACAATGGGCACTAAAACCCATACGACTAAAATGGCACAAGGCATTGATGGATGACAGCTGCCCAAAAAGACAAAATTAGCGAACAACAGTTGGCAATGTTAGTTACACATTTGCAGTCAAAGGGACTGACGGTAGCCCCGGAAAAAATTCAACGAACATCGCCTTGGCAATATCTGGGGTGGACTCTAACGGACATGCACAGTAGGCCACAAAAACCGGCCACACGTCCACGACTAAGAACAATAACAGATCTACAGCAATTTTTAGGAGATGTCCAATGGGTCCGCAATATTGTGGGCATATCCAATGATAAGGTGGCACCACTGGTACCACTACTGAGGGGAACCCAAGCTGAAACTTCTATTGTTGTAACACCTGAACAATGGCAAGCTGCAGATGTCATCCTTCAAAGGATAGAAACAGCTAGTGCGTCCAGATTTTGTGAATTTCTGCCAAAAACATTGTTAATTTGTTTGGAACCATCAACATGCGCGATACTATGTCAGCGGCATAAAGAAGAAAAGGGAAATGGGCCAAGAGAGGCATGCCACGATGATGCCACTGACACAGTACGAGTAAAGAGAAATAGAAACAAACCTTCACAAGTTCAAACATTAGAATGGCTATTCCCTCCAATACAGCCAAAAACAACTGTTTTGACTCAGATTGATGGGGTAGCTGCACTTATAAAGAAAGGAAGAAAAAGATGGGTAGATATATCGGGGAATGAACCTAATGACATCAGCATACCTGTAGCAGGGTCAGATGTGGAATGGTGGATTAGCCAATCTGATAAATTCACGGAATCATTATTGGGTTATACAGGGCAGATTCATAATAGACAACCAAAAGGGGAATTGTGGCAAGTCATGAAAGTTAGAAAATGGGCAAATCGCCCAGTTCAGTCCCATACTCCAGTAAAAGGACAAACAGTGTTCACAGATGCAGGCCGCAAATCACACAAGGCCACGTGTGTTTGGAAAAAGGGGACAGAATGGGATCAATATGTGATAAAAGGCAAGAAAACCGATTCACTTCAAACGCTGGAATTAAAAGCAGTAGTATGGGCATTAACAAATTGGCATCAAGACCCAGTGAATATTATCAGTGACTCACAGTATGTAGTAGGCATAGTAAAGAGAATAGAAGATGCTGAATTAGGAATATTAAAGAATGAGGAATTAGGATGGACATTGATACAATGAAGGGGACTATTAGCACAACGAGCAGAACCGTATTTTATAGCCCACATTAGAGGACATCAGTTGGAAATAGGCTTAGAAGGGAATGCTAGGGCAGATAAAGCAGTAGCAATAGCAACCCCTGAAGACAGTTTTCAAAGAGCCAGACTGAGGCACACAACCTTTCACCAAAATGCAAGGGGACTAAAAAGGGGATTTGATTTAACATGGGAACAGGCTAAAGGAATACTTCGCGCCTGTCCTGACTGCAGTGCTTTGCAGGGGCCTGGATTAGGAGCAGGTGTAAATCCTCGAGGACTAAAAAGTAATGAAATATGGCAAATGGACATCACCCATGTAAAAGAATTTGGAAAATTAAAATTTGTGCATGTATGTATAGATACTTGGTCAGCGGCCATGTGGGCGACAGCACAGACAGGGGAAACAGCGATGCATGTGTGCCGACATATGACCAATGCCATTGCAGTGTTGGGAGCACCTCAGGTAATTAAGACAGATACTGGACCTGGGTATATTTGGAACAGATTTGAAATCTTTTGTAGAGAATGGGGAATCAAACACATTACTGGGATCCCTCACTCTCCCTGGACAAGCAATCATTGAGCGTTCCCATCAAGTGTTGAAGAAGCAGTAGCTAAAATTGAAAAGTGTGCCATCAGTACAGGAAAGGCTGAATAAGGCCCTGTTTGTATTAAACTACTTGAACATAGTGGGAGATGGAGAGGAACTGCCTATCAGTAAACATTTTTGCAAAGAGATCCATAAAAACCAAGAAGTTATCAAAATCAGATATAGGGACCCAAAAGATGGAAGTTGGAAAGGACCCTTCCCAATGTTGTATAATGGTAGAGGTTGTATGTGTGTTTCCACAGATGATGGTCCGCTGTGGGTTCCTGAGAAGCGGACCAAGCCTGCGATCGTGTTTGATCTGGATCCTGCTCAGAGTCAATCTCCAGTTACAGATAGCTAGCGGATAGCTGGTACCTCAACCTAAGCAAAATGTCTGGGTAACACTTGCAAATGTGACTGGTCAAGATATGATGTGCTTATCCGTAGCAAATCCAGAGAACCCTTTTTCTACCTGTTTAGTGGGGCTGCCACTAGATGATTGGCCTTTAACCCAGCAGGGCGTACTAATGAATATAAGTCTGGCTAATGCCAGCACAATAGTCGACAATTGGGATAGTATATATGACCACCTACCCCAGGTGGCAGAGGAGCCGCAGGAATTAGAATTGTTTGGATCAGTAAAAGTAGACGCATGTATGTATTTCAATTACACCTATAATACAATGAGAAAGGGGCAAAATGTTAATGCCACTCTGAGTATCTATCACAATTCTACAGCAAGGTGTAACTATACAGCAAGAAATCAATGTCGATAGACCCATATGCCCCTCCAGGTGCCAAAAGGTGTATTTTTGATTTGTGGTGACAGAGCATGGGGAGGTGTTCCCTCTCGCATGAACGGAGGGCCATGTACCTTGGGCAAGTTAACTTTACTTACCCCTAACATAACGATGATTTTTAACAAACGAAAAGCCCATGGGAGGAACAGACGCTGGGTTCATACCTTTGATAGGGAATGTAATGATCAAGTAGAATTTTGGGGCCCCGGGGAAATTATCGCCACTTCCTTTTTTACTCCAGGAGTAGCTGCTGCTGGAGCTCTAAGCCAGCTAAATTAACTAGGATGCTGGCTTGGCAAACAAACTAATGCTACTTCTGTTGCTCTTGGAAGATTGTTGACCGATGTGGACAGTGTGAGACACGTCACATTACAGAACAGGGCAGCAGTCGACTTCCCGTTATTATTATTGGCACAGGGACATGGTTGCGAGGATTTTCAAGACATGTGCTGCATGAATGTCTCTGACCATTCTGAGTCTATTCACAGGAGCATACAGACGCTGAAAGCAGGAGTGAAAAAACTGCGAGAGAAGGATTCAACGACTGGCTTCGGGGATGGGGTATTACTGGGTGGATGCTAGACTTAGTTAAGCAGTTAATTAGTATAGCAATAGTTTTGATAGTGATTCTGCTAATAGGGGGATCCATTTTAGGCTGTATACGCAAGGCTGTGCAGTGATTGTTTTCACAGGTCTGGCTTGAGCGCACCACCTAGGCAATTTATCTCTGCCACAGCTACTGACCCTGGGGCAAGTGACAATTTTTTTTTCTGGAACTATATGAGAAGATAACAGCTGCACACCACAATACTTAAGCAATGACCGAGAAGGCATTTTAAACATCACTACTCTGGTGTAAGTTTCACTGAAAAAAAAAAAACAAACCAAAGATTGACTAACTGCACCCCTCAAATGGTTTTAAATACTGTTGTACTGGCTTCTTTTCCACTTCAGACAACCTAGCTAAAAACATATACGTATGAGGGTTTATATATCCATATATATATATATACACACACACACATATATGCAATGTTTATATAAATACACACAGAGTTTCATTGCCAGGAAGGGCAACAGCACTGCAAAGAAAATGATCCTACTTTCAGAGGGTAGACTATGTAGGACAAAACTACCCATTTAAGGACCCACCAAAAAGACAAAAATACATCCAACAAATTTTCCAAACTGAAAGAGAAGATGGACCACATCAAGCCAAATAAAAAGATGAGGTAGACAAGTCCACACTTAAGGATAAGCTAGCACTTCTATTTAACACACATTTGAGTCTTGACCCAGAGAGCCAAGACTCATTTCTCCACTGGCAATGCAGTCATGTGAGTGGAATGTCACTGTATAAATTTAATCCCAGAAAAATCAAATGAGAATAGTTTTAAGATTATGCAGTTGATGGTTGACAGCAGTTGAATACCTTTGAGGTTTATAGCTTCTTGGCTTGTTCCTGTGATACAATTATGGCAATTTTATGAATCTGAAGAACACCTAATATTCTGGTACCTGGGCATACCTACTCATTCTCAATAGTCATTGCATATGAGCAAGACAGTGCTAAAGATTTTCATGTTCTCGTAAAAACTACAAACGTCCATTTATCACATTTTCAATGGAAAACAGAAGTAACTGATTTCTCCTTATATCAATAATAAATGCACTTTCACTCCTGACCTTCTCTCAAGGCATGCCATTTTTAGACACAGAACTGTAAAGCTTACTTAAAGGACCATCTAGGGACAGGTGACCAAATTACGTGAATCATCGCAGATGTTTGTTTCTCCTGAAGGAGTCAATTGCAAAGTCATTTTAACAATGTCCACATTTTTCTCAGTAGATTTGTTATTTAATGTATGTTAGAGAGGCAGTTGCTGATACATAAGCTTTGTCCATAAAAGCATTTTTAATATTTTATCACATACCAAGTAATACCCAAGAATTAATAGTTGCAATTAAATCATTACTTGCATTCTACAGAGTTGATTTTGTCTCAACTACTCTACAACCCAGATGAGACAGGAAGCCTGGAACTTTATTACATTTCCTACTGGTCTTGAAGCAAATAGAGGGTTCTTGGGTTTGTTTTGTTTTTTTCTGGGGGTGGCGGGTTTAAATAGCCACACTGTTCCCCACCGCAGGTGGACCAAATATTTTAGTCTCAGATTTATACATGTAAAACATGCACACTTCTCCATAAGACAGAGGTTAATCCATTAAAGGAGTACATTCAATACCTCAGCTTTCATAACTTTTATGACTGACTCCAATGAGTAATATACTGCATAATGAAGTAGCCTCTGCCTCAGCAAGCTTCAGTAAGAAAAAAAAAGAAGTCATAAAAGAGGACAATTGAATGACATGTCTTCAAAGAAAAAGAATATCCTTAGATTTCAGTGTTCCATACAATTTTGGTTAATGCAACACCTAATCCCAGCAACTGGTAGTTTACTTGTTCGTATCTTGCTGCCTCCACACAGTAAATACAAAATTGATATTACATGTACTAGAAAAACTATCAAGTCTGTTTCAGAAGAAGCATACTAAAAGCCTTTACTTCTACTGAGTAAGTTGCCATGTAGCATGTTCATCACCCAGTCCATAATGAATTAAGCTATATTTACTGGACAACAAGTGTTGAGGATGTCTCTATATAACGTGTTTTAAACATATTAATTGCAGAGGGAGGCAAAAACAGGATAGGGAATGCTGCCTTATTCAATACTATTATCAAGCATATTAAAAAAAAAAATTGACAAGAGTACAAATGGTTCATATACCTCACAAGTTGAGAAAAGGAATTATTTCCCCAACAATGTACCTTTAGTATTACTGAAGGAGAAACTTACAGGTAAAATAATCAAAAACATACATACACTCTACTAATGTCAGAACCAATGGTGATTCTCTATCTTGTTGAAATGTACCCAACAAGAATTAGCCACAGATTCAGAGTACATACAAATCTGTCTCCATAATTTCTTTCCTTGCAGTGCTAGAGATTCTAATGATAAAAATAGAATGTTTATAAGTTCTGCATTTCCTGGGACTTTCAGACTTTGTGATTGTATTTTAAGCGTGGAATGCTTCTGGAATTATGTTAGAAGGACTTAAATCTAGACAGGGCATTTTGTTGTGTTTCTTTGCAATGAACTAATAATTTCAGATTTGGAAACAACACTTTGCAAGCATTTTAAAGCTAAACTAGATACAACTGATAGTTGTTTTAGCAGTGACATTTTAACTAGTCTTCTGCATACTACTGAAAATAATGAATCTAACCTCTGGGGAAAAAAAACAATCCACAAATTTGACATTGAATCAATGTCAACTTTTCTTACTAGGGATTCTATTTGGTGATCTTTTTACTGAAGGTGGTATTTTAAGTAATAAACTCAAATGGATGATTTTCCATACATCTCTCTATGCAAATGTTAAAACATGTATTCCTTACTTTTACACCATTCAGAACATAAAATAAACAGAATCTTTTATTTAAAACTGTTTACAATCTATGTATATCTAAGACCATACCTATACTCTCATTTTGGCATGTCAAATGCTTCTGCTGGGAAAACACATTGTCTCAATCATTCTCATTCAGCTGTACACACCCCAAACATTTTTAAAATTATCATCAACATAACTGTGTATTAAGAAAAACTCCACACCAATAGTTTGCCCACATCACTTGGCAATGTCCATTTAATACTAATACACAGAGAAGTAAAAGTCTTTTCATAAATTTCAAGTATGTGAAACATGTAAAATGCATAAGAATCAATATGGACTTTATTAATGTTATATTTATTTATTTTCCAGCTTCATACAAACTGGATGTAGAAGCATAAACATAGTACATTTCTACCATTTTCAACAAAAATATAACCAATATGTACAATTATTGTATTAAAAATACAAAAGGGATACAGACTCCACCAATGTCTTTCTAAAAGACATACAGGTACAAGTAGTATCAAAAGTATGAGGAAATCACCAGTTAATTGTACATTCTGCACTTGACATCACAGAGAGAACTGAGAGTAGCAGTCCTATGGTCTACAATTACTTAATGCTTATATAACATCTGTGCAACTTGTGATAGAGCTAGGATTCTGTATTTCTATATGCACATGAGGCTGTAGCCTTGAGAATAAAACTGGCAAATGCATATTACATGTAAAATTACAAGTGCATAATTGGCAATATGATATATAAGCAAACAGACAAAAGCTATGATTACAGAAGAGAGAATTAAATAAAGCACTGACATTTGTTTGATACAGTGAAAAAACACTGTAATTTGATCTTTAAAAGTTGAAGCTATTTATGTTTATCTACTGATCAATATGATCAGCTGAGTTCAGTGGAACAAAAAATAAAATCCAAGACCAGCAGTTCCTCACATTTGAGTACTACTCGGATTGGCAGCCTTCGCTTCTCCGGAGTCTGTGCAAAAACAACACAAAAATAGAGGGGAGGGTCATTTCAGTCATTATAGGGTTAATAGCAGCTGTGAGCAGGTGCTTGCTACACATTGGCCTTCTATACACATGCAGTGTTCCATGAAGCCATTAACAATTGTGACTATTTCTGCATTGCAAAGGCCAGCAGACCTAAATGTGTTACTTTTCATTACTTAAAGGCTCGTTTATCCCCTAATGCCAAAGTCAATCGATGTAGGTTATTAGATCAGTATTAACAGCCCACACAAGCTGTGACATCCCAATTTGCCTTCACTGCAATGTTATCCAGTTAATTTTTTTTTTTTTTAATTTAAAAAAAATAAAATTAAAAAAAAAAAAAAGTGTAACTTAAATGTGGGCTTGCCATCATTAGAATAGGACAACTTCTTTTCTAGTATGCCATCCTGTATTCCGCAAGGCACAGGTATGAGACACACAGTGTCCCTCTTCTGCCACCCACTGGCCAGTTGCAAGCATGTGCATTTACACTAGACCCAGCTGAGGATGCCAGTTACGCTTAACATTTTCAAACTTTTGAAGATTCCATGGTGGGGTACATTAAGAGTGAAGCGAGATGGTCAAGGAAAGGCTGCATCCCATAATCTCTGCCTTCCATCCTGTCCTGCTCAGCCATGAGATAGCAATATTCTTTCCAGGAGTTGAGGCTGGTAACCCTACTTACGGGTATGAAATAATACTGTAATTAACTAAGCAGATGTAGTGTTTGATCTCCAAAATGCAAGCATGTAAAATTGCAGCAAAGGCATCGTAAACAAGCAAATAAGCACTGCCTCCTTGAAGGATTTCAATGCATTTTTCTCTTTGTAGCTTAAAGGCCAAATGTAGATTGACAACTAGCATATCGCATTATCCCAATGAGACTAAGTGCTAGGATTGTGATTAAAATCTAAAAGGAATATTAAAAAAACCAAAACAAACAAACCAACAAAACAACCCTTTTAGGCATTTGGAAGTGCAGCCAGAGTTAATCATCCTGATGTGATGATCTTGGAATTTGGAATGATACTGTGTGATGTGGCAGACAGTGATAGCTTGGAGATTGCTGCACTGTGCATTTCAAGCAACACAGTTTAAAAAGTGCCAGGGTGATTTCTTCACAGTATTTCACATGCAAGGGGAGAGGGCACAGAAGGGGGAGGGGCAGAGGAAGAAGCCCCATGCTGCTTTAAGGCAGGGAAGGAGGAAAACAGGTCCACCATCCTTTAACTATAGTTCCAAGGCTGCTATTCTAGGGACATCTTCTTGTGCTCTCCTTTAAGGTGGCTCACTCTGGATCCAGAAAAGCCCAAGTCTTAGACAGCAGAGACTTGTTCATCTTCTGCAAACACAACAGGATAGGGGAAAATAGAATTTAGTTCATAGAATGACACTGTTACTGAATGAAACAACACATACTGTGCTCATGAGTTTTCCATTTCATTGTATTAGGTATATATTTTAAAACAATCTGTACATTTCAGTTCTTAGGATAAGTATTCCTTTTTAATTTTGTTCTCAAAGGCAATTGCTGTAACTGAGCTAGGTGCAGTTCCTCAGCCCAAGGAACACAACAGCTACTCCTAGATATCCAATAGCTTCATAAAGCCATCTTACATTTTTCCCTGAATACACGTGATTTATTTAAATAAGATCGCATAAAAATTAAGTGCAGCTTTAGTCATCATTGCTACAAACAATTAAAATTCTCTGTAATGATAGTTCTCAAAGTTTGAGGTGATGCAATTAAGGTAGACTTCATTTTTTTTTCCATCATATTCAACTGCAGAGTTAAATTGCACATAAAACCTTAGTAACTAAGCAGTTAAGGAGGTAAGGGGAACTTTAGCCTTTCTATCAATAAGCAAAACAAAGCATTCAAATATGTGATTTGGGCACTGCCCTGCCTAAATTCTGAGCACCAAGCCCTAAAGATGCAATCCAGATACACTTGCATTCCACAGAAAAACAAAGACTATGTCCACATAGTCACTATAGTTGAGCTAAAGCATAAAGATGCAGACACACTAGGGCAAGTGAGGTAGCAATAGAATAGTGGGCTTGTTATATGAAGCAGTTGGTATGGAAGACCCAGCATCCACAAATAACAAGTTTCATGTAGAATGTGTGTGATTATCCAAAAAAACCTGACCAGCAATATTCTATGGCACAGATGAGCAGGTATTTTGGAGATTGCTGCACTGCGCATTTCAAGCAACACAGTTTAAAAAGTGCCAGGGTGATTTCTTCACAGTATTTCACATGCAAGGGGAGAGGGGACAGATGACCAGGACACTTTTTTGACCATTAAAATACATGGTTAGTGTCAAACATTAAGCTGGGAACTTGCAGGGCAGGCAGGGCTGTACCTGGTGCATGCAGACACCTCCAGAGAAGGTTGGCCTAAGCCAACTACTTGGTTGTCCAAGATTTGAGTGGACCTACATTCCAAATTTTAATTATATTTAGGATGATTCCTCCCCTTCCAAAAAGTTAACAAATATCAAGTTTTGAAAGATGGAAGCGATCTCAAATTATGGCCAGAATTGGTATGGCAGAACATACTTGCATGATTTGCTATGCATCTGTGAAAGGACTGACCATCATTGCATGCAGCACACTCAAAATCTAACAAATAGAAATTTACCATCTTCCTCTGTGGAAAACCCTTGAGATGGATAGTAAGCAAGACGTGGGTCTGACTCATTTGGTTTATGCCACTGAAGTTTGTTCACAGGCCTGCTAGTTGAATGGTCATGTGACTGCTGCTGTGGAGTTGACATCCCACGAGTCTCACATGTCCGTGCCACCATTCTAGACCTCTGAAGTGCTATGTTGTAATCTGGAGGCTTTCTAGTTGGATGGGAACCACCTTCTGCAAACTCAGCAATAGGTATTCCTACATAACCAGGAGGAGTTGGAGGTGGTTCCCGATATCGACCCTCTTTCCGTGCTGCAGGAAAAACAACACATGAGTATAAGAGACAGTAAGAGGAAAACTGCTCAAAGGAAAATAAAAAGTGAAAGGTAAATAAACATCAACCAACACAACAGTCCAGGAGAAGAAAATCTGAAGGACAAAAGTTAACTACCATACAGTGGACAATGAGGTCTTGAAAAATGAAGCATGCAAGGAAGTATATACTATGCAATATGCGTAGGATATAGCTATTCTTCCAGTAGTGAAGAACTAGTGGAAGAATAGCTATACCCTGTGTATGTTGTATAGTCACATTACATGCAGAATTTATTCAAAGATAGCAACTGAAGTTATTTCATCAATTGTATAGAATAAAATACACACTGATCAGAGTAAGATCAAGTTGAGTTGAAGACTCAAGCATTCACAGAAGTGGTAAACGTTGGGAATATTGGCATCTCCCCAGACACATGACTGTCTTAATCCTAAAGATGAGCTTTGTACATAAGAGCTCATCTCTTTTGGTTTTAGATTTTTTTTTTTTTTTTTTGGTGTGTGTGGGAAACACCGGATACCTTATTTCTTCCTACAAATCTTATTATGTAATGAGACATAAGTTACAATTCCAAAAGGTAAGGAAGAGAATTGGGTTTCATTTTCATACTTCCCATATGCACTACTGTGCACTGCTCTTAGAATTGTATTCTCTACAAAATTAAAACTCAAAAGTAAGCCCGTAAGAACAATAACTGAATATGATTTTATACAGGAGAGGGAAAGACCAAAACCTAGTTTGTGGATCTCATTGAGGCGTAACTGTTTACCTGAATAAGGCTTAATTAACTCTGAGCATACTTAGAAGTTCTCTCTTACAGTGAACTTCAAGAGAGGAAACAGCGATTAAGAATTTTAAACATCTGCAGGGACACACAGCAGATAGGCATGACTCTTATTCTGGAGTTATGTAAAGTCAGATGAGACTTTGATACTGAACACTTCTGTGGGTCTAGCCCTTCAACACATGACAACTTGCAGTGCAAAGGCAAACACAACAGGAAAAACCACTGACACTAACAATGTCGTCTCCACTGCTTGTCATACAATGTATATTCTTGCACAAGTGGCGACAACAAAATCATCCTGCATTAGGCAGCGTGAAACTGACTGAGAAAGCGCTACAAGCTTAAAATGGATCAGTGCTACCTGGATGCATGATTTTATAGATTAAAAGTCTTGGTATTATAATAAAAGCAAAAGTTTCCAATAGAATCTAAGTATTTTTCTTGGACAATCTGTTTTAACTGAGCAAAGTAGCATGAAGAGGTTCTTGAAAAATTTTATTCAAAGATTTCTGAAAAATAACTTTGATGAAGAAATTCTGTAGAAAAATTGCATTGAAATACTGCAAAAGATCAATGCCTATTCAGTGCAAAAGAGCTATGCAGAACTAGTGGCTTCTGTTGGACAGTGATATGCAGAGTTACATTTCCAGAGTAACTAGTTAATAGCAATGAAATTAATGGAATTGTATGGTTTGAATTTTCAGGTCTCTTCATGTTCTCTCAAGTCTCTAAAAATGTAGTGGTGAGCACTGTCTTGAGAGGCAATTTTAGAATCACCCTTGATGCACATTCTGGTGGAAAACAAGGGTATCAAAGAGTAAATTAAAGAGTATCATGAATTTGAACCTGGAGATTCCTGATCTGAACAGCTTTACCCTCTTCATAGCTGAGGAATTCAAATCTGCACCTAAGCTTTGAGGCAATGGACCATTACTAAGCAATATACTTAGGCAGAAAATGGAAAAGCAGTTTATTACAGTGGTCTCATCATGACCTCAATCTGGCAGACTTGTTCAGCTGTGTCAACTCAAAATGACATTTAGATTGTTCTTCGTATTAACCTGAAGAAAGACAAAGTGAAGGGGAATCAAAGGAAAGAAATGCAGAGGTCCTGGATGGCCCAAGGACTGTGATGCATAGAAGGAACAGCATGAGAAAAAAGTTACACTCTGCCAAAGACACCTTCAGATTAATTTATATATTATCTGATCTTTTGTTGAATAACTGTAAATGTATTTCATCTCTAACTTCTTGTGAACCTCTTCAGTTTCAGCAGTTCAGAGAAACATCTCCATTGGTATTTAAGCATAAAATACTTCTAAAAAAATCAGGCTACATTTATTAAGATTTCTAAATATAGAGCGTGGAGCCTTACTGTGAAGAGATATTTACATCTCAGACCAGACATCAGCCTCTCAAAACACTGTCCAGCAATTGAGCTATTTTTTTGATGTATGGAAGGGTCTCTTGAAACACAAAGGTGCTGGCAGAACTGAGAATCTATAATAACTGAGAATAAGTGGTATTTTCCCTAGCAACAAATGCACAGTTAAAGGGGCAAATTTGAGACTGCTTAAAAAAAAATAAAAACCCAAAAGTCACTAGACAAAAATATGCAGTTTTAGAATAATACAAAGAATCAGAAGCAAATGAATTAAGAAATCACATGGCAAACAAAATTTAACTTACCAATATGCCCCTTTGTACTACTTGATGATACTGCTGTATGAGTGGCGATGGGAGCAGGCTTTGACTCCTCTACTGGTACAGATGTTATGCTACTGGTTTCAGCTTCAATTGAAACATCTTTCCCACCCCTTCTCTTTATGGTACCTGTGTCACCTTCCGAGTCCTCTGCCCAGTATCCTGTTGAGGATGCCCAGCTTGCTCTGGACTGTGCTTGATCAAGGCCCTCCCTACCTTGACTTTGCCTGCCATATTTTGTGCTGTGATCAGGGAACATCAGCTGGTCCATGTGACTGCCTGAGGCCCACAGTCCTGCCCCATTGCCTGAACTCTCAAAATGAGCATGTCCAAAAGGCAGAGTCTCCCAGCTTCTCTGGTGCTGTATTGTTTGTATGTTGTCATGAGAACCGCTTGAACAAGAAGTCCAGCTACCACGACCACTGTCAGCTGCATCGAGCGAAGCTCTGTCTCCCTGATCCTGCGACAGTTCTTCTGTACTAGGAGAAGAAATCACAGTAGCTCCAGCATACAGGCCTCTGTTCTCTGACAGTGGTGCATATGAGCTAGATGCATTGATGAAGGAGGGGAGGGGATAAAAAAAAAAATCCAGTATTGGAATTGGTTATCATTTACAAGGCACATGAAAAATTCAACTATTGAGAGAAAAGGAAACATACTGGGGGAGTGGACTAGATGACATCTATAAGATTCCTTCCAACCCAAACCATTCTATGATTGAAGGTTTTGATGCAATTCATATTGTTATTTGTATTAATGACTTATGTAGTTCTTAGAACAGAACACTTTCATTTCAATCTCATCCTCAATAAAACAAAACAAACAAAAAAACCCAACAAACCAACAAAACTACCGGATAGATGTCCTGACAAAACTCAACACTCCAGTGCAGTAATTTCAAAAGGTAAAATCTTAACTTGGCAGCAGCCCTTTAGGACAGGCAAACTGTACATATATAAAGGGGAAGAGACTAACAAATAGGGTTCCTATGGCTTTTCCAGCCATGCAAAGCAAAGGATAAAAAGTTAGAAAAAGAGATTTAGCAGGAGATGGACGATATTCAGGTTTAGGTTTCAGCTTTTCAGATTCTCTTGTTCTGTTAAAGGAATCACTGAAAGCAAATTAAGCATTTCTTGCAAATGAAAATGTATTTAATCTCAATTTTGGAAACATGGGCTACTTTGTAGAGAAAGTATGTTCTCTGTAGTTTTTGAGCAATTTAAGTAAGCCTGGCACTATCTCTTACATAGCAGCAGAGAAAACCATAAAAAGTGTCACTTTTGTTTTGCTACTGGGATTTGTCCTTCCAGGGTAGCTTGCTATACAGCCTGGAACTCTGCTCTTCCAAATATTTAAGACATCTTTTTAAAGAGTTTACATAGCCTAGGACTCACAAAGCTGAAGTACACCAGTTTTGGAAGAGGTCTGCCATCTGCAGACCCTGCAGGATTAAAAGCCCTGAAATCAGTCAGCCAACTGAAGCATTCATAAAACACCTTAGAAAAGTGGAGACTAAATAGGAGCTAGAGCTCCACTATTTTCAGGCCAAGGCTCACTGATAGAGATTTAGAGAACTCCTCACAGCACTGGCTTTCCTACTATCATAGAAGTTAATTACCTATAAAATGATTTAGAAAACCAGCAACCAAATTCGAATTTTAGCTGTCAATTAGTGTTGACTAGAAGACATATTTTGGGGTAAAATATTTTTGAGATAAATATACACTCTTCCATGAAACAGACTGGAAAATTACTAGCTATTCATGTTATCATTTTGATCACTGAATAACTGTACAAGTAATTTCTCATCTAATTCAGTTAATTCCACATCTAGAAAACAGGACAGGACACTAGTCTGATATAAAGAGGATAATCTATAATGCTACTAAAAGCCGAGATGATTAAGTTCTACTGAAGTAAAGTCTTAACTGCTGTAGACCTCATCACATACTCAGGAGTGCAAAACCTTTTCTTGATAGAAAATGAAGCATTATCACAAAAGGCAGCATTGAAATTTTAGTTTTTAAAAATAGGGGAGAAAAAAAAAGCAGTATTTGAGAGAGATACTGGGAAAATTATGTGAACAAATACACATGCCACATACACACTATATGAAAGTATAATGTAAGTAAGCACAAATAGAATTCCTACCCTAAGCTGTATTGATCTGGTTCAATCATGATTCTTCTATCAATCCTTCCCACACCAAGATTTGTCTCCACAATGCTGACAGAATGCCTCTGTCTCCTCTCATCATGCAGGGAGACTGGCATAGAGTCAAAAGAGGAATTGCTGACAATACTAGATCTGGAAGAAATTTCACTGTGACCAGAATCTGAAAAGTTATCCACTGTGCCACTCGGAGCCAAAGTATAGCCTGCAAAGGGAATAACATCAAGTTAATCAGACTCTCCAAGAAGGCTGCTCATATATTACCAGGAAGATGGTAATGCTGTTACCATAGTAGATCAAAACTAAAACTATATTTTCACAGAAGTAGAACTGCAAAAGATAAAGATGCATAGACAGAACCATGTAACACTGTCTATTTGGTCTCTTAATAAGAGGTTTAAGATTGTGGGAATATGCACTACTTATTTAGAACTAAGTGCTCATCTTCCCTCTTCTCTGTCCTCCTCTCCCAGAGTATTTACAAATGCATTATCATACCTGTAACCCTCAGTTCTCAAGAAACTGCCTATGCATAAACAGTCTCCAAGATTGGAACAAAAGAGATGCCCTGGACAAGTTTATAGCTTAAAGAAATCCAAGAGACTCTCTCACAGTTTTTCTGTGCTGCAAAGCTACACTTCAGAGATGAGCTGCAGGTACAACACAAAGCCCAGGTGTCCGGGCTGACTGCTTATTATGTATCTTGTCCGAGAGAGGGACAGATTTTCAAGCTTTCTTTGTGGTACTTGGCTAACAAATTACATTCCAAATAGCAACTAATGCCAGCATTATACTGTAATTTGGAGGTAGCATTGACACCGTCAGACTGAGATAAAAATCTGCAAATCATTTCACAGTGGCAAATCCAACAAATTCAGGTTTTGTTTTAGTATTAAACAAATTTGTGCTGAATTCTCTTGCCAGTTAAATTAACGATCATTAAACAATGCACATCCACAAGTAACTGCAGTTTTACTTTTTTTTGCTTTCAGTCTATATGTGTCAAGATGACTTCAACTGATGTATCCCTATTCACTTGCTGAGAACATGGATTTAATGCTGCCATTTTGTTTGAAAGAATGTACCATTACCTTCATGTTGCTATCAAACAAAGGAATGTATAATCATGTTTATGATTTGTTTTTTGCAAAAATACTTTTCCCATTATTAGCCAAGTAGAGAATCGCAGTTCCTTTTTCAAGAAATAGACAAGCCTGACCATATTTATATAAATTCACTAGGCTTAGTATTTGGGAAGAATCATGACGATAGCTTACAAGGACTCTAGTTGATCATCTAAGTCAAGATGATCATCTAAGTTGATCATCTTCCTAATAATCTACTCCATCTGACCTCAGTATATATCACTTCAATAGAGACTTTGAATGGGAATTTGTGGTTTCTTGCTGTATTCATCTCCCACTACACCCCTTTTCAGATCTCTGCTTATCTACCTATACTAATTTTTTTCTGCTTTTGTTTCCATAAGCTCCACCCGTCCCAGAGGGCCTTGGTGAATCACTATTCTTTTACTGTTCTTGTTTCAAAGACAAGAGAAAGAATTGGTTAGGTCCATCAGTCTGGAGCCATAAAGTCTGGCACTGCCACCTACTCCTTGAAGAAAAGGGCTTAGCTATCCATTTGATAAGAAAGTAGAAAAAGTGGTACATCAGTTTCAAATTCTTACCAACCCTGTGAAGTTTAGGGAAACCTATTGCCACAAGGAAATCTCCAACACGCATTAATCTCTATAGCATTCTGAAATTCTATGATGGGGACTCAACCGCAATATATGTATTTTACCACAATGTTACATTATGTAACTGTTAAACTGAACTTTCATGACATTCTGAAAAGATAATAACTTAAGACATTATCTGCAATATATAAATAGGGTATCGTACTTCCACAGGGACTTTTTTTTGTTTGTTTGAACTACAGGAAAATGCCTCCATTATCTGTTTTGTCAATTCATAACCAGAACATGTGCAATGAAGAAACAAAGATGTTTTAAAAGGAAAAAAAAAAAAAAATTCTCTTTAAAGGCCTAAATGCCCTTAAAAAAACCCCAGCTCTATGAAGTCACTTAAAAAAGAACTCAGTGAGAAAAGCTCCAACGTGTAATACCTTCCTTTGTTATCTATATGTATTGTTTGAGTAATCAGGCTGCTAGTAAAACATCGTGCATTAGTGATTTTAATCCCAAAAATATTAAGCCTAGCTTGTCATACACAGGTTATATCCCTTCCAGATGCGTGATACAGCAAATAATTCCTCTAAAATGCTAGTAGTGTGCTTAATGTTGTACAAAGGTTTTAAGTTTCAATCTGCATATCCTTCTGCTAGCAGGAAACACTGATGATGGGAACATTTTTGTAAGAAGCAACTGCAGTGAAAGTCACCTACTGTATCAAATCCTCTATCAGACCAGGCTATCTTTTCCTGTCTTTTGTTAACCAGGGGGCTTTCCTGAAACTAGGTTCCCAGGTATCCTTACATGTATCCTACTCTACACCACGCTTCCTGCCCTCTTGCTGACCATGTGACAAAAATAGGAGCATCAGTAAATTCTCTCTTGGCATTTTCCAAAAGTCTCTGAGATTCAGGAAATAGGATGACAAATATTGCGCATCGAATACCTTTCCGTGGAGAGCTCTGTGGTGAAGTTGGAGGAGAAGATAGCTGTGAAGATGCACTTGAGACTGTGTCTTCAGATTGTTTCTTATGACGATCCAAATTTCCTTCTTCAGATAACGAAAGAATTTTCTTTAAAGCTTGTGGAGAGTTAATGCCTTTAAATAAGAATTAATGTACGCAGATATAATGTCCAGTATAAATACATCTTTTTGTTTCACAATATATTTATTGAGCAGCGCCACCAACTAGATTTATTTTTTTTTTCCTGTAAATCTGTGAGTTCCTCATACAAGCTTAAATGAAGCAAACATTTTAAGCTACTTATGCAGAAATAAAGCATCTTTTTAAAAGATTAGTGTAGCCACCTAAAATACTTTGTCACAGAAAACACAACGCAGATCTGGCGTTGCAGAATACAGCCTATACAATATAAAAATCAAGAATATGCATAGAAATAGTTATCGAGAAATTTGAACTAAAATTATGTTTGAATAGAGACACACACAAATCTCAGTGGTTAGTGAAGGTCTATACAGGAAGAATTCAAAGTGTTCTCTGTTTCTTTTCTATTCAGAGTAGCCTAGAAGGTCAAAGAAACATGGAAAGATTAATAAGTTTTGTAAGCCTAATCAAGGCCATCCTGCAGCTTCCTTTCTCTCTTTCATTTTTGAGAACTATTTCTGCACCAGCTTATTTTGAGAAAATAAAAAGTAAAAACATCCTGAAGATGATGCATGATGTAAAAATCTAAGGCATCAAGAACTGCTTTTCTTAGGCAACAGTTATCTATCTTACTCTTCCCCTCACTTCAAAAATCCACATTGGCTCAGTCTCAAAAGTGAAGATGCAGTTTCTCTGACAGTTTTGTCAATGTTTGCAGTAGATGATATTTTCAAGTCTTCTACAGAATTTATCTTTGATCTGTTGGATCACAATGCTTCTATCAATAATTTACAGCTGTTTCATCAACATAACCTGTCAGTTTTCATAAACTTTCGCACCATGAGCAAAAACAGTCTATGGTGCTTCAAAGTCTTTTTAAGATTAAAATTTAATGGCAAAATCAACAAGAACTAGATGAATATTGACTTGTTTCTTTCTCATTTTGCTGCTTCTAATGTTTTGCTAGCAGCCTAAGCAGTGCACAAGTAAAACTAACAGAAAGTGAAATAGAAATTAAGCTCTTGTGAAATTAGCATAATGCAATATGAAGGGCCCGTTACACTACTTAGAGGAATTTTATCACACATTAAGTGATATGTAAGAAGTTCTTTAATAATATGTATATGTTATGTACACAGAAATCAGGTTAGAAGAAATTCATATAGTCCAGTATCTTTGTGAATGACATGCAGGTAGCAATGACTGAATAACCAAAATGAAAAAGCACTAGAGAACAGAAACCAAAGGACAATTCTCAGTGTGAAACTTTAGGCCTGAATTTCACATTAAATATTTTTGAAAAAACACCAAAACTTCTGAGGCATCTCAGATAGGTCACTCAAAAACTCCAAGTCACTAATCCATTTTGAAAAGTTAAGCTAAGATCCGAGGGCAAATAGTCAGAAACATTAATTCTATTCAGCCGCTAGTAACAGGTAAACACTTACCCTAATTAAATTAACAGGAAGCTATCCTAGATTTATTTCTTTCCATTTCTAAAGAAGAGAATTATGTGTACAGACAGCATGAAATGGCATAACTAGCATATAATACTACCCGAAACAGATGTCTGAATCTTATTTCATTAAAAATGTCTCCCTAACATAAGCAAACTAACTTTAATGTATTAAACTAAACATTTCATTGTTCCACTTACCAAATGGTGGGAGGTCTTTGACTGGCACTTTCTTGCGAGAGGGATAAAGAGATACAGCAGGGACCTGCAATGCTTGGTTTGCTTTATATTGCTGCTGTTGCTGCACTTTCTGCTGCATGCCTGCCCGGGGAGCCACAGGTGACGTTTCAGATTTCCCAGATCGCTTGTCACCTGTATTCTTTGGCACTTGGCAAGAAATAGGAGAAAGCACAGAATGACTACTAGCTAAAAATATTATGGGAATTTTAATCTGAGCAGTGCAAAGCCCTCCGATTAATAATGAAAACGTGCTCAAATACTTGTACAATTAATGGAGTAGAGAGAAAACATGAAGAGGAAAAGAGGGGGGATTTAACCTAATTTAAAATATGTACATTACCAAAGAACATTTACATTCTTTCTCAAAATAAAATTCTCATAAATGACTACTGCTATAGTTATCAAAAACATGAACAGAAGTTACACTGGGCTCTCATAAGCACTTCAACTGGTTTAGAATATAATTAATATTTTTTGCTACCCTGAAGAAAGGGAAGGGCATAACATACAGCATCCCCTTAAATGAAAAATGAAATTGATATCCAGCTGATATCCATAATGGATATCTGCTGCAGCTATGTAAAACCCTCTAGGTGTCTCTGAAACACCTGGACATAAGGAAATCCCCTTTTCCTTCTCAAGGCAAACATATCCAGGATGATCAACCCTATTCACACCAATACCCCAAGTACATCAGAACTGCAGAGAAACTTTTGGTTCTTCCATACTCTTTGTATGGACAAATCTAAAGAACCGTGATCACTTCAGCATGACATCATCTGAAAGCCCTACCTCCTACATAAATGCTATGTCTCTATATTGTTAATCCGCAAAATTATTTCCTTAAGATTCATAGATATTCAGTACTCAGAAATGACAAGACACATCATTTTCTACCTTGTCTAGTTACTGTTCCAAATTACTTCCTTGGAGAAGAAACAGAGGTATACTTAACAGTTTCCTTGAAATCCATAACAAATACAATGCTCACGTGTGTTGGTGGCTGGCTCACACTGCAAAGACAGTGTCTGGAGGCTCTCTTCATCCATTTCCAGATCCAAGTTTGAGAGATACTGCTTTACCTTCCGTGCCATCTGAGCATCTTCATACAGTTTTTTTGCATTAAGGAAGGAGCTGCGACGGACCCTCTTTTTATGACCCCCTGCTTGCGCGACATCCAGCATGGCTGCGTTTGTACTGCCCTGGCTGAGAGACCTGGAGTGAAAGGGAGGCAGAAGCGGGAGGAAAGAGAGGAAAAGTATGACTTAGTACAATACAGCATCCCTTGATAAATGTGAAATGTGCAAAAGATTGCATGAATGTCAGTCTACGGTCCAAGCTTACATGCCTCATTCCAGTAAGTCAAACAGCTACAACAGATAGAAAGATGAGGGTCAGGAAATATTTTTATTTGGTTACAGGCACTATTTTAATTACACAAATATTTTAACCCATTCCACTCCAACTAGGCAATATCACTTCACACATCTACAAAAGCATTAAAGCTAGCTCTCTCACGTAAGCCAGCTACTGAGAAAACTGGAGCATTAGGAAAAGCTCATGCAGTAAGGCAATGTTGACAGAAGACTACAGTTGAGATTCTAATTTAAATATATATACACAAAGTATTTTGAAAGCTCTCTAAATACTTTTTAAATCAGACCTCCAGATCAAATGTATGGCTCAGTTTTACAAAACAGAACTTTGTCGTAACTTGCTAGGTTGAAGACAGCTTTTTGTTAAGTAAAATGGATCAGCTGGTTCACAATGAAATAAATGTCATGCACGCTTCAATGTATGTATGCCTATATGAAACCTATGCATTGTTTCTGAATTGTTAAGAATAATGATGTCTGAATTAGAATATGAAAATATGTTAGTTTAGCAGACGCTAACTTTTGCATTTAGGCATAAGGAAGTTATCAGCAACTTTCAGCTGCTGCAACCTTGTCATTTTATAATTTCTCTTTTACTGAGAGTCGCTTCCTTTGACAAATTAAATTGCAGGTGGGGGAGAAGAACACCCTGCTCCTATTTGCAACCACTTGTAAACAATTTATGACTTGTGTGTTTTAACCTCAAAAACAAAAGCACTCCTGGATTAAAATGTATTGTCAATGAAAAAGGTTAACAAGAGGAAAAAAATGTCAAAGCACCAGAAAATTAAAGATAGCAAGTAGGAAACAATGCAAATGGTAGGAAGAATGAATATCTGTGTGTGTTGTCTCCAACCACTTACCCCAAACTCCTCCATTTCTTCTTCCTGCAAGTGAGAGCCAGGAAGAGTAAAGCATGGGTTTAAGAAGAGACAGAGGAAGATCACAAGCTCAGAAAGAAAAAGACCAGACCTCAGACCAAGCAGTTCTGGAAGCCCACAAACATTAAAAAGAGCCTCAACTTGGGCGTACAGTCAGATATTACAAACTCTTCTAGCTCAAATTAAGAAAAAGAGTATGCAATAAGCTAGTCTAACATGAAGCCAAAGAGCATTCACTCCACATTTGCTGGCACTGTTTCAGACACATTCCCACTTCTAATTATCAAATTGGTAAGGCTGGCAAACATGGATGTTTCAGACAAACTAATTCATATGTGTTTCAAGATAGTACCTCCCCCTCCCTCCCACTGATGGAATCTCATTTTTATGAAGTAACTGACAGCTAAGGAACAATATAAAACATTTAATATATATTGATAAACACAAAATGCAATGTTTAACCAGTTTTAGAACACCACATAATTTTGGTAAATTGTTAAGAACAAATAAAAACCTCATACTGCTCTTCAGAAGTACCTCTTGCTGACATCTAGCTTCCTCTAGCTCAGAAAAGCTCTGCTAGTACAACACACACGTACCTCGTTCTAAACATTAAAGCAGGATCCATGTTCACAGATGCCATGCGACCAACATGTCGTATCTCCTTTGCAATCATTCTCAGCTTCTCAAAATTGATCAAGCCCTCCACTTTGGAATCATTTCCTAGAATTAACAGTATCAGTCATTAGGTATCAAAGCTAGTTTTCCCTAGCTGGTAAAAGATGACGTGTTTCTGCTTTTACCTTCATGAAGGAACGTAAGGTCTTTTTTGATAACTGGAAACAGGGGGATAATGGGGGGCTGTAGGTTTTGGCTGTTAAGGACATTACGATATTTTGCCATATTCCTAGATGGATCAAACAAGTCCTGTAGATCTTGAAATAGTTTTTCATACTTGCTTGGAAGCTTTTCCCAAGTAGTTCGGAGTCTTGCAACTGGTGCCAAATTCAGGCCACTTAAAACAAAATGCAAAAAAGTTCAAGAACAATAGAAAGAAACAAAAATTCCTAGAAAAGACCATATCAAATTTTGTATAGGAGAAACACCATATAGCCAGGATAGCATAGAACAGCAGTATCAAAGTAACAGAAAGTGAAAACTTCCTTTTGTCAGCATGCATTGAAGAACAATTATGACCATTTTTACAAAAGCTATAAAAACTGGGAATATCTGCGTGATCTAAACTTAAAAACATAAAAGTTATGCTTGGATGAGTAACTAAACCTTATGGAGAGTATGTACTTATTGATTTGGAACAGGGTCTGAATTTGATGACAATATCATAATCTATCTGCACCTCAGGATCACCATTTATTTCCAGATGACTGGACTTCAGGAAAAAAACATCTACCTACATAATGTTTAGGTGGTGACAGCACAGTGACCCATTTCCTTGCTGCAGTTAATTAATTTGATTTTGTTGTGCCTAGATGAAACTGATATAACAGTCTCTATATATCATATCTGAGGTTATACTGAAACTGTAACTGGTACAAATCCAAGATTTTTTTTAACTCTTAATGGCATTGAATCATAGAATCACAGAATGTTAGGGGTTGGAAGGGACCTTGAAAGATCATCTAGTCCAACTGCCCTACCAGAGCAAGATCACCTAGATTAGGTCACACAGGAACACATCCAGGTGGGTTTTGAATGTCTCCAGAGAAGATGACTCCACAACCTCCCTGGGCAGCCTGTTCCAGTCACCCTCACCATGACAAAGTTTGTCCTTACATTTACATGGAACCTCCTATATTCCAGCTTGCACCCACTGCCCCTTGTCCTGTGATTGGAAGTCACTGAGAAGAGCCTGGCTCCATTCTCCTAACACCCATCTTTTACATATCAATAAACATTAATGAGGTCACCCCTCAGTCTCCTCTTTTCCAGGCTAAAGAGACCCAGCTCCCTCAGCTTTTTCTCATAAGGGAGATGTTCCACTCATCAATCATCTTTGTGGCTCTGCATTGGACTCTTTCAATAAGTTCCCTGTCCTTCTTGAACTGAGGGGCCCAGAACTGAACACAATATTCCAGATGTGGCAAAGGAGAGGGAGATGAGAACTTTTCTCGACCTACTAACCACATCTCTTCTAATACACCCCAGGATGCCATTAGCCTTCTTGGCCACAAGGCCATATTGCTGGCTCGTTGTCATCTTGCTATGGATTTCTACCTATGGGAAAATTTGGTACCTAAAATCTTTCCTTCACTTAAGTTTTTGCTAGGAGGCAGGCTAAGATCTGCTGAAATATCAGAGTTAAATCTCAAGATTTTTTTACGTCTCAGAGATGCTGACTGATTATCAGCATGGAACCTTGACTTTCAAACTTGCCACATTTGATTGAATGATATTCAAAACAAGGGATCTTTAGAAAAAGTGTCACATTCAATCTGTTGTCTGAATATGACAAGGGCTTTTGTCAGATACAGTGATAAAATGGTCATTTTAATGCAACTTACTCAATCTTTTTCATAAGAGACAATATTTCAGGATTTTTTTGTTTGTTTGTTTCTCATTAGGTTCTTTCTACCTCACTTGGGAGACTGTAAAGGAAAAGTGAATGTTTTAAAAAAATCTGTAGAAGTACACATATTAGAGCTTCTTTTCCTCCTTTTCATTCCAAAGCTAAGAAAGGTTTTCTGCTGAAGATTTTCAGTACTTTTTATTCTTTATTAAATCTTATTTATTACAGCTTAATACATGACTCTGTGGTCTGCTTTGACTATTATCAGAGTTCCATCCAAGAAACTGCTGATACAAAGTAAACCAAAGTCAACATATCATGGCTCAATGAATTCAAGATACTGCAAAATATGTAAAAAATTATAACCTCCCTTTGGGAAATTAGCCCATTCATTTATGACAATGTTATAATGTTTCTTCACGTAACTACTGTTTCTTTTGGTCTTTGCTTATAAACAAGTACAGTAGTTTCTCTGCTGTCATTTTCACGAGTAACCTCACTGTCACTCTTGTCCCACCTTCTTAAGCAATGAGTACATAATAGTACATAATTCCAAGTAATATTTCAGTAACCATTTCAATGTCAACTTCAGATTACTGAAAAATAACCTCATTAGATTGCCAAGTGTTGATGTTAGCAGTATTAACTGATAAATAATTCTTTTTTTTAGACTGACATAAGCAAGACTTTGCTTTTTACTTAGAAGTAAAATTATTAAGGTGCAATACCTAATGATGGCAAACATCGAGTTGAAGTTCTTGCATTCTCTGCAGTGTAGTGCTATCTTAACAAAATGCTTAATGATCTTCATCCTTTTCAACTGGTTGGTTTCTCTTAGAATCTCAGAAGCCACCCAGAATGTTTCTTGATTTAGCACCTCTTCAAACTTTTTTAGATTAGTGCAACCTGTTTTTGATTTGAGTTTAAACAAGTCATCTATGTATTCCGTGGGTTCAATATTACGGAACAGTTCAAAGTTTCTCATGGAGAGTTGGGTAGACACTTCAACAGTACTGAGCTGTAGTAGAGAAATTTGACTTTCCCTTAGTAACTCTTGAGCATCTTCATCTGAACAAAGAGTTTCTGTTTCCATGTTGTTCTTCAAGTAATACCTATTAAAACAAAATTCAAAAAGCACTAGATAAAATATATTGTTACAGTAATGATCCGGTTGGTATAATAAGATAAACTGAATTTCACCAGGCTTAGATATTAAAGTTGCATAAGGAGCAATTTCTTGTATAGAAACAGAACATCAGTCATTAAATAATGCTCCTATTGACAGGATTTTGACTTAATAAACTGGCATCATCACCTTCATCTCACAGGCTCCCATCTCACCTGCCACTCAGCTGTATCCTGTCAGCAAGCTTGGATAACTGATCAGGAAGCCTTCTTTGCTTGATTACACCCTCAGATGTGACAGAGACTTCACATAGTGAATATGCATCAGGGGTTGCAGTGAGAGCAAATTCCCTGATAGCCTGGATGACCACTTCTTTTGCTGTTGTGTCCTTACTGATCATGATGTAGCGACTTTGCTGATCTGCCTTGAAAACCCTCAGAACTTGATCTGGCAAGTCTGGAAAAAAAAAGTTACATGAAAGGTATGAAATCCAGTAAAGAAAACAAAACATTGAAGAAAAGAAACAATATCAGTTATGTTGAGACTAATAAGTGCTATCAGTTTTTACTTCAGTATCATTTCACTTCTTATAAAACAGCTGGTTTCTTGGGGTTTTTGGAGTTGGTTTCTTTTGGTTGGTTGGTTTTGTTTTGTTTGTTTGTTTTTTTAATGAAAGACTAGTTTTATTAACAACCAGGCTACCAATGGGTACTGAAAAGACAGGTGCCAAAGACACAGGATTTCAGAGATGTTATTAAAGACCAGACCGCTCTCTAGATCTTACTGTCACACAAAGAAACATGTGATAGGATCAAAGTGAGTATTTTCACCTGGCAGCTGTTTTTTCAGTATTGAGTTTTAATAATGTCAATGTTTTGGCTTTAGATTCAGAAGGTTTTCTATTACTATCTATTTTCTTGTTCATATGATCATTATGAGCTAAAATATAAAGAAAATAATTCATTACATAATATACCCATTAAAGAAAGAGTAATGACCAGATGTCATATGAAGATGGGAAGCTACTGTAAATAATACCAACATGGGAACTCACTTAACACTCCCAAAAAAGCAGTGTTTTGTGCTAGGGAAAAATAACCTGCTCTGCTGAGTCACTGTAGTCTACATGAAGAAATGCAGAGAACAGCACAGATAGAGAATAGAAAAGTATTATCTTTGCATTGCATTTTCTCATGCAGTTTCTCAGGTTACCTACTTATCAGATCTGTAGCAAAAGAAAACCCCACAGAATACAGAGAAGTCTGCCAGCAATTTAAATGATTACTGCTATAGCAATGGTAGTAAGTAATTCAGCACAATAATTTTCAAATAAAACAGCACTTGAAGAGAATTGTAATCACCCCCCTTTACTCATTTTCAAGAATGGAAACTGGAATGACAGGCTGAAGAAAGAGATCTATGAAAGGAATCTAGTCCCCTAGAGAGCTTGTATGTAGGGAAAAGAAGTACCAGTGACTGGCAGCTCATCATTATTATATTATTTTGACTTCCAATCAAATAGCAAAGACAGCAAAATAGAAATCAAAGGCTATTGACTATCTGAACATCTTAAAATAAACCTTAAACAGTATATTTTAAAAAGCCTGAGCAAATCAGAAGAGAAACAAAAATGACTCATTTTTAGATTTCAAGCTGTTCTCATTTTCTCCTCAAAGACTACCCTTCCAAAATAGCAAGTTGTTTTATTTTTCTGTCTTGAGGAATATTCCCCAAAGCCTGGTTGTTCTACCACTTTTCTCTTTCTTCTCCAGTGTATTCAATTTCTTGTAAGCTACATCCATCTCCATCCTTAATTAAGTCCAAGGTACTAAAAGAAACTAAGATTACAGGCTTTAATCTTTTTCAAGCCTTCAAATATATAGAGGTATTAATTCAACTCTTCTATCTAGCCCACACAGCTAAGCATATTCGGTCCAAAAGGCTCTTGCAGTGCATCGATGATAACTTTCTAATGCAGGTAGTGAAGGAACCAACAGGGAGAGGTGCACTGCTGGACCTTGTATTAACGAACAAAGAAGGTCTGGTTGCGGACATTAAGGTTGGGAACAGCCTTGCCAACAGTGACCATGACACGGTGGAGTTTAGTATTTTACAAAGAAGAAGCAGGGCAATAAGTAGGATTACAACCCTAGACTTCTGCAGGGCTAACTTTGGACTCTTCAAAGATCTACTTGCAGGAATCCCATGGGCTAAGACTCTGGAAGGAAATAAAATGCACCAGTACAGGTTAGGAGGAGATCTGCTAGAGAGTAGCTCTGTTGAAAAGGACCTTGGAGTCCTGATAGACAGCAAGTTTTCCATGGGACAACAATGTGCCCTTGTGGCCAAGAAGGCCAATGGTATCCTGCGGTGCATTAAGAAGGGCATGTCCAGCAGATCAAGGGAGGTTCTCCTCCCCCATTACTCTGCCCTAGCGAGGACTCACCTGGAGTCCAGTTATGGGCTCTCCAGTTCAAGAGGGACAGAGATCTACTCAGGAGAGTCCAACGGACGGCTACGAGGATGATTAAGGGGCTGGAACACCTGCCTTATGAGGAAAGGCTGAGAGACCTGGAGCTCTTGAGACAGGAGAAGACAGAGACAGGAGAAGACAGAGACAGGAGAAGAC
>JANVCC010000076.1:14386024-14490186 GCA_025345505.1 Todiramphus chloris collaris | reverse complement strand
AGGAGAAGACTGAGACAGGAGAAGACTGAGACAGGAGAAGACTGAGAGAGGAGAAGACTGAGAGAGGATCTAATTAATGGCTATAAATACATAAGGGCTGGGCATCAAGAAGGCAGGGATAACCTTTTTTCACTTGTGCATTGTGACAGAATGAGGACGAATGGATTCAAGCTAGAGTACAGGAAGTTCCACCTCAATATGAGGAAGAACTTCTTTACTGTAAGAGTTGTAGAACATTGGAATAGACTCCCCAGAGAGGTTGTGGAGTCTCCTGCTCTGGAGACATTCAAGACCTGTCTGGATGCATTTCTGAGTGATCTGCTCTAGTTTTTGTCCTGCTCTGGCATGGGGGTTGGTCTCGATCTTTGGAGGTCCCTTCCAACTCCTAACATTCTGTGTGCCTGTGTAGCTACAATGCAACTGCCTCTAAAGCTCGTAAGGTGTATGTTGGTTTTTTTTTTAATTTCAGTCCCCCTTTCACCTCCTTCACATACAGGAAAAAATTATACTGCTAATTACTTTCAAAATATTCAATGTGTGGACATTTGGGCAAATTGTAAGTATAAAAGAATACAGTTTTTTCTTTAATGAGAAAATGCTAATTATTTAATACATTTTCCACAAAGATAATGGAAAACCTGCTATAATGGTGAGGCAATGGCATTACGTGATTTTTATCTCCTTTCTTCAAAGCAAAAAGCAAACAGTAGAACATTATTCACTTATTAAGATTCTCCAAACTCCATCTGTGACTGAAGGATCTTCAGACCTGTAATGGCTTTCCTTCTTGATTAATGGAGTTTGTTTGAGCTGTGTGAGACAGTGATGCCCACAGCTCCGTAAGTCAGCAAGTCACTATCACCATGCTTAGCATTAGGGGCACATTAATTAACTTCAACTTTCTAAGTAAATCGCAATCTGTGGAATAGAATCTTCACCCATTTATAAATAAATTGCTGGTGAAAAGTTAGGCTCTTATTGATAAAGAATATCTTCAAAGTGTTGGACACTAGTCATTAGATAAAATTAAAAAATACTGGTCTTCCCACTCTTTCCGTAGCAATTTTAGACACTGAGACAAAAATCACATACAACCTTTTTGTAGTCTTCTCTAGCTCTAAAAAAACTGAGATGAAGTAACGCTCAGCATCACAGTTTCTAGTGTGATGATTACACCAACTTGCCCAGTATGTAGGCTGATGTTTAAGCACTGTCCCTTTAGGTAAGTTTTGAAATACCTCAGGTTTAGGAGGGCACTGAATTTTCAGTTCTACTTTTGAGAAATTCTCTAACAATTAGACTAAAACAACCAAGTGTCTGCATGATTTCCACCACCATATCCTCCGGCACCTACATTTTAATAGCAAAGATTTTGACACTTAACTCAGAGAATGTTTCTCACTAAGAACTTCCCTGCAGCCAGACGCTACATCCCAACACTGCCAGGAGCCCTTCTCATAAGAGCAGACTCAAGTTTCTCATATTCTCTCTCTTTTTCTCCCTCACCTCTATGCTTTGTTCCTCTCTGCTAATGTGTTATTTTTTTAATAAAATATTAGAACACATAAACTGTATAAAACATACTTGAAAATAGACATCTAAAACATTTGGATAAAATATATTGGAGCAAACATAATAAATCCTAAAGCAGTAGTATGTGGCTAATCTGTAGGTGACAGCATAAAGTTACTAAACAATTGTGTGCATCTTGGGATTCTGGAAATCCAGAGAAGAAAAAAGAAGAAGAAAAAAAAAATTCAAGGAAAGGAAATTAGATGGTCAAGAACAACAACAAAAAAATGGATCCTCACCTGGAGTAGTATTGAAGTCTAAGATGCGGTGATGAGACTGCAGGAGATCAGGATTGCTGGATGACAGGGTTCCGCTGACAGGTAAAGCAGGAGGAATGTGCTTTGTTTGCCTCAATCCCACGATGCTGTCATCCTGAGACTGGCCAATTCCAATGTCACTGTACTCGGAGAGAAATAAAATCAGGACTTTCAGACATTCAGAGCTTGGGCTATACTAGAGGGATGCAATGATATCTCTATCGCTACATTTTTACACTTTCAATTGTTAGTACAGTGATCACTGTTTAGAAGTTAAAATTCTTCAGACAACAGTGCTTGCTGTCTAGCTTTGTCAACACCACCCAAATGCCCACTCAAAGTGATTAGATCTGCTGATACTGCTACTGCCAGAAGATCCTCATGTTCACCCCTAAGCTCTGAGGAACTGCTAACCTCATTTTTTGATGATCTGTCACAGCACCCAAGGTCTTTATTCAGAAAGTGGTAAACATCTCATCATTCTTGCACCACCCCATCACTGAACTCTGACTAATACTGCTGTCCCCTCATGTGCTGTTTTACAAGACCTGAATTTCATAGATCTATGGACATATTGTAGCCATAAAACCAAAAATCTTTAAACAGAGAGGTAAGAGAAGATCATTGAGATCATCCATTTTCCTACCCTGTATTACGTTCCTTGAGTTTTCCTTCACTGAATGTGACTGAAGTCATGTCAGCTAACTTGGAAGGTTAAAGTATTCTGTGATAAAGATGACAGACTTTTTCTATTAAATAGTGAAAGCCAGGGTCCCAAAGTAGGTCAGTAGCGCTAGATGGATCACAGACAGAGCTATCATCATGTTATAGTAGGCATTGATTTGCTTATTGCTTTGAATTCATAATCAGCAAGTGAAGCAGAACAACTGCTACAGGACAGAGATGGAGATAGCCATTGAACTTTTCTATAAATATATAGATGCAAATCCTTCATAAAATACTCTGACAGTGTAAAATGTTGAATAGCAACCATTCTGGAAAGTGAAAATAATTACGAAGTTAGCTACTACGGGCAAAGCCTTTTTAAAAGCCAAGCACATCTAAATCAGTATCTACACACATAAATAAAGCATAAACTAGGACTTAGATGTCATTGCAAACTGCTGCAATTTTTAAAAGTCAAGCTACTAAGTTAAATGATGCAACACAAATGACCACTTGTACCCCCACTGAGAGCACTTAAGCTTTTGTCTAGCGTTCTATCCATCCTCAGAAAACCTAAACAGAAGTAATTAAGGGCCTAATAATTATCCTCAGTGAGCTGTTACAGAACAAGCCTCCTTTTGTGCTTACCAATGAAATACTTTACCCAGTACACTTCCTGTATCACTTCTGTAAGTGCTATGAATTGAACAGTACTCTGGGAAGCTGGGACAGTTATCTCTGGGCATTTAAGACACGATTTTAATTATGTGGACACAGCATCTCCTTTTTAGAAGGCAATGCAACTCGAAAAAGGTTGGAAGTGGTATCTCTGTATGACGTGTTTGGGTTTTCTCCTTGTTTTGTTTTTAAAGAACAAGATAACTCTGCATTACCAAATTATTTTACAAAGTGTAAACCCCAAGCCACGGGAATGATAGAAACACTTCAGTCCACTGAAAAAAAAAAAGGGAAGTTCTTGAATTCCCTCCTAATCCAGAGTGAAGCTGAATTGTGCAGATCTATTCAGATTATTCAGATCTGTATTTTTGTACTTCTACATAAGGCATAAAATACTGTGACAAGCAATGATGACCAATTCAGCACACAGCACTTCTATGCTAAAACACATGCAAGTAAGTCTTTTAATAAAACTAAAAGCATTCCCAGCAATTGACACCTTGTCTTTCCAGTAGGAACCACTCCACGCAGACAAAAAAGCCCAAGTAAACAAAAAACCCCAAACCTCTGAACCTCAAAATTCATTCTGGTTTCTCTAAAGAACTATACAGTATATTTCATAAATGTGCCAACACTAGTATTTTCTTTAAATTCAAATGAAGACAATGTGACCCTCCCATTTATGTTAATGGTTTCACTTACATTATGTATTCTTTTTGCAGTTAGACAATTTTATATAAATCTTATCCTATGCATCATGAACAAAGCAGCTTCACTAAAGTGGATCAACTACCAAATACTATGGTTTAAAAAGAAAAAGTAATGCTTCTAAAATTCTTCTTGATTGTAAGTGTTCATATACTAAATTGAAAAGTATTTAACTTATACTCAGTTTATTCTATTTTTAAAACTTAAATCAGAATCTGGATGAGTTCTACTTTATGCAAACAAGGCACAAATGCCAAAAACTTTCAGACACAAATAGCAACACTAGAAAACTCCAGGTCCCATGAAGATCACCTGCCCCTGCTGTTAGGTAAAATATTTTATTATGCTGGTGAAAAGAGATTGCAGTTTTAAAGGGAAGGTGCTTCTACTGCTTTCTAGATGTATTTGCCAGCAGGGAGATAGAGTTAATTAAGAAATAACTTTCCTGCTGAATGACAAATGGGATAGAATGGATAATGGAATGGCAGAGCTCTCTGAATGCTTCTCACTTGAAAATACAGTATACTATGCATCCACTGCAGGGCTGCAAATGGAAAGGGGAGACTGGGGCTTATTTGACAGGGATGCTGTGCTATGGACCAGTAAGAACTGAGCCTATAGAGCACAAAGTCACTCTGGATTAGAAGTAAAGAAAGCAAAGAGCTCAAGAGGAGGCTGTAGCCAGAAGTACATTTCAAGAGATGTCTCAGAGCTGGCAGAGAGATTTCCCAGCAGATGCAGAGGAAATGGTGTTGTTTGCTCAGATCAGGAAGTTACTTGACATTATCAGACTAAAAAGCAAGACTGAAAGAAGGCATTATCTCCTCCTCAGACTGATTTATCTTTGATACTGATTTAATGTCTCACAAAGCAGACAAGCTCACTCTAAGGGGTAACCTCATTCTAGTTTAAATATTGATTTTATCTAGATATATTCTGGAGGCACTGGAGACCTCTGCATTATTCATGTTCAAAAAAAGCTGGACAGTTTTTTCATAAGCTAGCTGATACATGAAGTCTTTAAATGCCTACTTTAATTAATGAGTATATCAGCTTTTTCAACCATCTTGATTTTTTGGTATTTAAAACCTGAGAATAGGTAAGGTCACTTAACATACGCAATACCATTTATTATTAGGAAGAACAAGATAGAAGTTTCTACACAACTGGGGGGAAAAGAAAGCACAAACAGGGAAGTCTACAGCTACACATCTCTATGCAGAAATTGTGCAGACACAAACAAAAGAATGTCAACAAGCTTTGCAGACAAATTGTTATATATAGCAAATAAAGTAAAGCTAGCAAAAGGAAAACAGTCAAGTGTACTGCTTTTTTCTTGAGTCTTACCCAAAAAGGTCCCTGCACAAAAAAAAGTGCAAAAAAAGAATGGAATGAAAGAATAAAAGAAAACCAACAATGCAAAAGCTCTGAACAATGGTGAAGACTGAGGGAGGGGGAAATCACACCTAACAGTATGTGTACCTCATCAAAGGAGCAAACATACAAGGCTGGTGAAATAAAAGATGACATTCTAAAGGCAAAGAGCATAAAAAGAGGATTTGCAGTTTCTCCTCTACTGAAATGTATCTGTGTTAATTTAAGAAATATCCATTACTAATTACTTGGATATAAAAATTTATATTCATTTACCTTATCTGTAACTAGCATTCTATTTATAATGCTTCAGAACAGTATTCATTTGGTACAGTATACCTAACAGTAGTTAAGCAAACCATTTTTTAAAGTAATAGCAGGAAAAAAACCTAGATTTTCAGCATAAATCTATTTTTAATTAATTTACATAGAATACTTTTCTTCCTCAATGGGGCACAGAAAAGAAAAATGCAGGAGAAAACACTGAATAGACATCATCTACCCTCTACAATTAATTTTTTCCCATTGATGTCATCTGTCTTGGCCAAGAACCAGACTCCCATAAAATCATATAAAAATCATTCTTCCACTGTTTCCAGCAGTCACAGAATCACAGAATGGTAGGGGTTGACAGGGATCTCTGGAGATCATCTAGTCCAACACCCCTCCTAAAGCAGGTTTGCCTAGAGCAGGTTGAACAGGAATGCATCCAGGCAGGTTCTGACTATGTCCAGAGAAAGAGACTTCACAGCCTCTCTGGGCAGCCTGTTCCAGTGCTCCATCACCCTCAAAGTAAAGAAGCTTTTCCTCATGTTCAGGCGGAACTTCCTGAGTTTCAGTTTGTGCCTGTTGCCCCTTGCCTTACTTGCCTACTAGGCACCGCTTGAAAGAGACTGGCCCCATCAAATAATTATCAGAACTCTACTTCTAAAACGCGTTCACAGAATAAAAGATATTAGGAACCACATTTAGCTTTCCTTAAAAAAATTACTCAGTTCTATCACACAACCCTAGTTAGAGTTTTAACCTTTGTCTCCCTTATGACAGGACGTAAAAATTCTTATAGACTACTGGAATGTGGAGAAATTGAAAACTTTGCTCCTATCAACCACCTGCAAGCAAACCTGCTTGCAGTTGTTCTGAAATTAATTGCCTGGGATGCTTCCAATTAGGAGTCCTCTTAAAAGAAAACAGAAAGTGACTAAGTACTTACACCACCACTTTATCTATAAGTAGTAAAATATGTTCATATTGACATCAGGAGCATTGTTAGTATTCTATGATCATTCAAATATCCAGATTAGTGTTTTCTAGTATTTTTTTCAGATTTAAGCAAGAGTTGTATTAATAAATAAAAAAGTATCATGACAAATTTTTAAGTATCATGATAAATTATTAAAACTGAACCGAAAGCAAACGTTTAAGAGGAAATAAAACACTCACTTGTATGGTTTCTGAGGCAGAATACTGATTCGAGTCTTGTCAAGTATCTTCTTTAATTTATTTCTTCCCCCAACTGTGTTTGCTTTACTTTTCTTATTTACTTTTTCTAATCCTATTACCTGCTCCACATCAACAGCAAGGTCTGGGATGGAATAACGACTCGCTTTTTTAATATCACCAATTTTAGGCAGGTGGGGAGCACCATTTCTTTTCTCCTCTGACAACCGTGTTAGGAGTTCTTTAAAAACTGACAAAGAAGGGAGGAAAGAAAGAACAAAAACATAAAAGAAAGTTCTGTACACCAGATGAGTTTAATATTAACCATTACAAAAGAAATTAAGATATTCTGTCAATTCAAGTATTGATTTAGACATAAGACTACATATTTTTTTTTTTAATTTTAAAGAAGACATACATTATCTGTAGTATGAATCAGAAAAGTCAGTAAATTGGCCCAGCTCAGAATAGAAATACAGCAGATGACCATGATTGCATGGATAGCATCAATAGAAGGACTTTGACTTTTCAACCTAAGGACACAGGCTTCTGCAGAATACCAATACACATAAAAAACCATAAAAGAGATAGGAATGAGTCAAAAATGAGATAGGAAAACTAACAACTGGGAAGGAAGGTTTTAAGCATATAGCCACCAACAAAACCTCTCAGATGGACAGGATCAAAAAAAAAAAAATCAAACATCAGATGGGAAGCTGCAACAAAGTCATAAGGAAAATACAGTAAGTATGAGACTACTGAGGCACCTTGGATGTTTGACCTGACTTTTGCACCCATCTCCCAGATATACAAAAAAACTCTGACTCCCTCAGCAGTCTGTAGTGAAAAGTCATCTCTGAGGCAGAAATACCTGATGATTTTGTGAATTAGTTCTTCAACTTCTAGATTCACAAAAACTTTGATATATTTATATAAATTTAAAAAACTGATTTGGAGATCAAGTCATACATTGAGTGTGAGGGGAAGTCTCCATATATAAATGAAAAAAAAAAATCATCTAATAAGAAATGAAAACTGATACACCCAAGGAGTTGTAGAAAAAGCAGGAACAGGGGCAAACACCTAAGGATGAGTACTAGTGTCTAAGTTTTATTATTATGTATTAATTTTGTCTTTACTATTCATCCTTATCTCTAGAGGTACACAATGAATCTTATAGTCTGAAGCTTCAAATAAGACACACAAAGAAAACTGGAGAAGAGCAATCTGAGACAATAATTGGACTGTCAAACAGGAGCTGGGGGCTGGAGAGACAAATTAGATACTGATAAGAAGATGCTGTAAAAAAAAATTAAAAAATATTCTCCTATTGGGATATGATGACAAGAAATCCTGTATGAAATACACAGAGGTAAATGTTCTGGTAAAACTGTAATATGATTTTGGTATCTGCAGTGGAGCAACAAGACTGAAGTTGTGTTTTACTACGTTTTTAAAAGGTTTAATCTTAAACATCCTAAAGCAAAACAGGAAATCCAAAAACCTAACATGAGAAAGATGGTTACACAGTACTTACACATAAACAAGCACACACTGCTAAATAAGCATATACAGATATATTAAGAAATGCTTTAATTATTGGAAGTAATTGGACTATTAGAATCTTCACTGCAAAGCAAAAATAAAATTAAAAAAATTATCCCCAGGAAACAGATTTGAGAAATTACTTTTTGAGATAACCTAAGCATATTTAATCATCAGGAAGTACAGTGACATCCTGTGATAATATTCTGTCCTACTTTTTTTGTGAAGAGTCTGATCCTGAAAGAGATACTGGAGGAATATATCATTAAATCATATAAATAATCCAAGTGGTAAAAACTAAACAAACCACACAAATTGCTAATTACTTATGATGCTAAGCTAACTGATGCTGAGCTCCTTAAAGACTCCTTCATGACTGCTTTAGTACTTTTTAGAGAGAGAAATGGAGAGTCAATTCAGAGGGTAGTGAGATTTGTTTTCACCCAGCTGCAAGAAATTTTATTAACCTTGTTGCACTCACTCATTGTAGGCACGGACTAAAAACTATGAGCAAATTCAGGAGACAGATTAAGATCACTGATCAACTGAAATTCCAAAAGAGGCTTCATGCTTGAGAAAGGCCTAAATGTTACACATGAAAAGATGTTTTGTAAGTTTGAGATAAATGGTCAAAATAGTTCCTCTTAATCCAGAAGCATGCACTTGGAAGAGTAGAGTCACTTCAGATAGAACTCTATTCATAATTTTTTTCTCAGCAATTATGAACTAAGGTATTTCAGGACCTGCAAGCTTCCTTATTCTGTTCTCCCCGTTACAGAAATATTTTGAACAAAACTATTTTAAACTATTAAAAAAGATACTTAAGACTCCATCTACATTAAAATAGAAATTACAACAAGAAGTGCACACAACCTTACCAAATAAATTGGTTTTCACAGTGATAGACAGATGAGTGTTATTTCTAAGGATTTCCAGGGCTTTTGACAGCTGAATGTTTTCGAAGTTTTGACCATTCACTTCCAGTATCTACAAACACCAACAGGTAGTGTTATTTTCATTTAGTGAAAAAGAATAAAAAAGGGGCATGGGGGGGAATACATTTTAAAATTACATACCTGGTCTCCACGTTTCAATCCTGCCTCTGTAGCTTTGCTACCAAAATCTACACTGTCAACAAAGATTCCAAATCCCTTTTCTGACCCTCCCAGCAAGACAAAAGGCAAAGGGGCTTCTCGAGATGGCTTTGTTAAGATTATCAATCTTCGTTTAGCTTTAGCAGCACAAGCAATATTTAACAGCCTCAAATGTCCACCCATTTTCTACAAGAGAAAAGCACAATGAGTTATATAGAGCAACAACCTGACTCCTCTCTGCCTTCCCAAATTGTCAGAAAACTGAAACTCTTACCTCCCTCTCCAAATTGTTCTCAAATTCTTCCAGAAATCGAGTCATAGCAGGATCTCCTTCAAAATCATTGAAGTGATTGTTCACCCACAACAATACTACCCGTGTAACCTGAAAATTAAGAAATAATATAAATATTTTCCAGGAACACAAAGAACAGCACTGGTGCTGTTTTGACTTAGCCTTTAAAAATACTACTCTGTGAAGCTCCTGTTAATTTCCATTGGAATCCTAAATATTTTATATATACATATGCACATTGAAATCTAACTAATAAGCAATCATTTACCCTAAGGATAGAATAAATTATTAAAATAGCTTTCACTTGCTTAAGTAATTGTATGCAATATTTCATAAAGAACACTATGATTCAGAAAATTAACACTGGCTTTATCCAATTTGGTTCTGTAGGAAATAGAGCACACAGACACAAGACAATGAGTTAGAGCCATTTCTGATTTACAACAATTTCCTGTTCATGTACATTTCCAAATATGCTTTATTTTTCAAGCACCTGATCATAAAGCTTCTGATACTGCTTTATATGGATTCTTCAATCTCACTAATCTTTAGATAAGCCACCATTAACTTCATTAGACATTTATCTGTGTAAAAGAGCTACTGTATGTTTTTAGGGAGGTGAGAAAAAGGAGCTATTGTGGGAGGCAGGGAAGAGATTTCAACAGCAAATACATGCAATTCCTTTACTTAGAGTCAATCTTTCAGTTTACTACTGCTCCTTTCTCTCCACCCCTACTCCCCCCAAGCAACTATGATCATCTAGTTCAGAAGAATCTTAGCTGGTATTCTACAGTTTGTTAGGAAAAAACCCTAAAAGAACACTGAAAGTTATTATTATTGAAGGGAAAGCCACAAAATAAGAGCAGGTTTTGTTTGTTTGTTTTTTAAATTGCATGTTTCCACTATAAAATTGTATCTTTGTATGCAATTTGACCGGGAACAACAGCAGCACTTGTCCAGACAAAAGAAAAGAGTTTTGATGTCTTGAATTAATACCAAATCACACTATTTTTAAAAAGCTCCTGAATGCAAAATGGTTGTGTCATTCAAAGTTATCTCTAAAAATACAGCTGCATTTCTTCTTTTATGCTGGGAAAGTAACTTAGTATGGGGAAAATCTCTAAACATTTTTAAAACCAGAGCTTCAGAACAAAATCTCATACAAGTTTTAATCAGCTAAAGCTAACTCACGTCCGTTCTTTGCATCTGCACAAAACCTAAACCTCTGCAGCCTCTTATGCTGAAAGTCTGACACCAGGCATTCAAAACCAAACACTGCCACACTTGTACAGAGTTTCCAAGCAGTTTGCCTTTAGTCCTAGAAAAGCAAGTGAATGCTGGAGAATTGCCAAAATTAATGAACAAACTAATCAAGTGCTTTCAGAACTTTTCTAATTTCTAACAGTAGGCAACTGCACAGCAGGGACGTAGGGTAGGAGTAGCATTTTTTACATAATTGACATTTTTCTACCTTTCAAATCAAAGTTGAATTTCTTTTTTGTTAACCATCTGTGGCATTTTTCATTAGTATAGATGACAGTGGAAAATTCAGACAATGTCTGGTTAAATTTAGGCTAATTACAGATTTTTTAAATTGTCTGGGAAGTTGCACACCATACCACGTAACTCATTTTAAACCAATGCAGTAATAACTTCAATATCAATGCTGCTTTCAAAGTTGTGATTTTCTAATCTATACCCAAATTACTGCACTGGAAAGGATTCAGTGGTGACTTCCAGAGGAATGCCATTACTTCTGTCACAACCAGGAACAGCATTAAAAGGATTAAAGCTGTAAAATCAAGTACCCTGGTGCTGGACAAAATCATCAGTAAGGTTGGATCACAAATGTCTCAGACTGATTACTACTGAGAACTGATCATCCTCAGGAAATTTTACTTACCCCTTTCCCTCTCCTCACTGCCTATCAGCCCCTAATACAAAACAGCCAAGATCTTCCAGATTCCTTGTTCCCCACTTGATTATCTCCACTTGTCCCAAGTCCTTCTCTGACTCTTGCCTTTCTGTCAGTGCTTCTGGATGTCAGAAAGGGTTGGTTATTGAAATGACAGAACAAAAAGCTGCTGTTTTCAGACCTGATACCAGCAACTGTGCTGTCTCATTCTTTCACAGAGGCTGAGGGGATTATCTATTGAAGGACAAGAAACGAACTCAAATGTCATAGCTCTAAAGCTGTAATAAGCCCATACTAAATAATACTAGCTGCAAAGTCTATCCTCTCTGCCACATAAAAGATCCTTCCTCCAAGGCACAGATAAAATAGCACTTCTAGAAAAAAAACCCAGATTTAAATATGTCAAACATCAAATTTCTCTTTAACATTATTGATATCCCTTGGTATCAAATTTGAAAAAAAAGTTTGGAAATTTTAACTAGTGGTTTTGTTTGGTTGTTTTTCTACATAAGAGAAAGTTGCATAGAAGTGAAAATAGAGCATTACAGTGTGAAGCACAGTATAGCCTCAACAGACAGTGTGCCAAACCTGGATATACAGAGCCCTACTCTTTCATAATAGCAGGGATTATTTGGGAAGAGGATGTTCAATTGCTTTCTTGTGTTTGGGTTATGTTTCCTTTTAATGCTGTGTAAGGCTTAACAGATTCTAAACAATAGCTTTTCTAGTCTCTTTATATAAAAATACATTATCACAAAAAATGTTTGCCAAGTTAACAAGTATTGCATATGAAAAACAGAAATTTTAAGATACAATGTGCTTCTATGGAATTATATTAAATAAAAAATACTGATTATTGGAAAAAAAGCTTTCCCTATACTTACAAGCAACTAAATTATGTTTTAAAAACAGAGCAAGGTAAAAACATGGTTAATTTACCTTTCCTAAGCACATTAATACTGAAATAAAATAAAAGTTTAAGTTTTTTTTGTTTTGTGTTTTTGTAGTTTTATCCATATAATATGCCATTAAACTATGTCACCAGCTGTTTGTGTCTTAGTTGAGTAATTCTCTCTAAACCAATTTTATTCCTAATAGCTTATACTTCAATGCAAATCATAACAGGCATGTAATTCAGGGTATTTTAACCTTATCCCTGAGGCTGGGGTCATTGAACCACTCCAACAACTTCTTGCCCACTTCCATTGGGCTGGAAAGAAAGGTCCGATATGTCAACAGGAAGTCTTCTATAAATGTTGGGTCTACTACAGAATGCTCTTCCACTAAATGCATTGTCAACCTTTCAGCTGTTCCCTATTAAAAAATAAAAAAAAACAACTTAGTAATAACAAATTTTCAATAAATGCAAATTTGTTTTCTTGTAACATACTGAAGATGAATCACACTAAAAAGAATACTGGTAGCTACTGATAGAGAAACATAACAGCTTAACCATTGTGATAAGAAATGTGAAAAAATGTATGCAAATATTTTCTATAGAAATCACTTAATGTGCATAACATAAAAGACAATGACATAATATAAAGACAAAGGCTAGAAATATTAACTTTCTATTCTCAAATATATATTTTTATAATATTATATCTCTACTAATCCTGGATCTAACTTGCTGAGTTAAGAAATTTATAGAATACAGACGTTTGCAAGATACTCTCTTTTTAGCTTTTACCTTGATGACAATGTGACCTTTCCTTGTTCCAGTGCGATCAAGCTCCCTGTGCTCCTTCACCATCACAATCTCCCCTTCCTCTTCTACCTTCTGCATGTTCTTTTCCACTTGATTGAGGATACGGCAATAATCTTGCTGGGCTATACAAACAAACTGGAAAGAATCATTGCACACAAGTATTACAAGGTAGAATCTTCAGAAAAGTGTTTAGACTTAAGATGCAAGTAGTCTGTTAAGAGAAAAGATAAAGTAGCCTATCAACTTGCTGTGAGCCAAATTTGCCTTTCCAGCAGTTCAGCTGTTGTAAGCAAGTGAATACACAAGCACAGTATTTCCACTCCAATCTTGCAGTTAGAGGAGACCAAGATTCATTATAGCAAAATGATTTAGCGTTATCAGCCATATTTTTTTTAGCTGATTTGACTTTCCCTCTGCTGGAGATGAAGGTCAGTATTCTACCTGGCATTTTTTCCTCCCATGCAAGCTTTTGTGTAGTATTTAGAAGGATTAAGAGACTGAAGGCAAAACTTAGCTTTTATTTTTCACACCTATTGCTACTGTAAATAATTTGCTTTTTTGATATATATTAACAAAATCAATCATTAAGAAAACTAACATTTATTCAATTACATGAGAGCAGGCACACAGAAAAACTATTCTTGCTTTAATACATACAGCAAGAAAAATATTTTCTACAATCATCTGCTCAGACAAGAATAAGTGCAAGCATAAATGTCTTAAGAACATTCCCAGCACCTACAGTATGCAGATATACCACCCTCTACAACTCTACACACTATGTATGTCTTCCACAACTGGTTACAAGTTTTACACCTTTGTCTCTCTTTGGGGGCAAGATTAAACTGTCTTATATGAATTGAGGTATTTAAGTGAAAGGAAGTAACAGTGTTTCCCCTGAAAATCTGTTTAATCATCATGTATGTACTTAGGATAAAGCCATGAGATCCACAGAGATAGTGTTTTCTCATGTATTCTCTATAATGCATCTACATACCTTATCTGTTTCCAGTAGCTAGTTGGAGCTGAAACTGAAGTTCCACGGTTTGGACTTGCAGCAAAACATTATCCTAATAAAATACCATTTATGCACTTTTTGGAAGTTAGATGGGCAAACTAAACCAGGTGACTCCACTAACACATGCTTACACCCATTTCAGAGGGAATCTACTGGAAACTAATTACCCATTAGGACCAAGAAAAATGCTTAGTTCACCCAGGGCTTGACTATTATCTGCAGGGGAATAAACAGCAACTACGCAGCCAGATCAGGCTAGTAGCTTTAGGCTATGAGAAGCATTCCTTACATCTGACTGCTTATGTTGCAGCAAACATCAAAGCATTTTCCTTGAAAGGCCAGATTATTCAAAACTAGAAGATTTTTCACTCAAACCATGGGAAAGAGAGTTTGCATTGCTTTAAGATTCAGTAGCAGAGTTGAGTAAAGAAGAATGGCTATTAACTGTAAAAGCAAAAGAACCTGTAATGGGTAATAGATCTTGAGATCCTATTAAGGGAAAGTTTGAAGCAATGGATGCATGCAACAAGCTGATGGGCCTCAAGTTCTGGAGAAAGAGTGTAGGCAAACCTCTTAACCCAAAATGATTTCTATCCAAATGAAAGGAATTCAATTTCTCAGACTGTGGGCATGCAGGACCCATATTTTCCAACTATTATACAGGGTTACACACTGGAAATTTTACATATATTATAAAACCACATCTGGCTATTGGGTTGCATTATGACTGTATGTAAGTTATTTTACATGTATTATAGTTCAACACTCTACCTGGCAGTCATCCACTTTGGTTCTCATCACTCCTTTCATATATTCCTTTTCCATGGTAGGTGAAACACCAAAACTGTTCCCCATGCAGAGTATTTCTGTTCTTCCATCAGGGTATGTCACCTCCACAGAGCCATTCAAAATGACCGACCAGGAATCCAGCTACAAATCAATGTTGCGGGATACATGAAGAATGAATCAGTTATCACTGTAATATCATACCACATAGATACAACCCACACTGTTTTTTCAAATAAAAAGTTATGTTTTAGCACCTATTAAAAACACTTAAAAGCTAGTTTACCTTAGGTGTGCAACTATTTCCAGCTCAAGAGAACTGGGATTTTAAGTTCAGCTTTAATGTGAAGAATTTATGCAAGACTAAAATAAATAAATACATGAAAGGTTTTAAAACACCACTTAAGCACTGAAATAAACTTACAAAATTGGCTCCAAAAGGCAGGAAGAATTTTGTATGTTACGAAGAGTATTTTCTTATGCTTTCATTGCATAAGAAATGTTGTACACGTGCTTAAACAAAAGCTTTCATATAATGGATTAGGCTGGAAAGAACCTTCTAATGATGCTCTAATGAGGACCTTCTAATTAGATGATCTAAGGGATCATCTAATCCAACTTCCCCAACATGGACAGGGATGTCTCTCAACTAGACTAGGTTGCTCAAGGCCTTTCAAACTAATCCAGAAAAAATGAGGCTTCATTTACCTACTCAATGTTACTTTTTTTTGTTGTTGTTGTTTATAATAAAACTGAAACAAAACAAAAGAAGACCTTAATGCAATGGAATCTGGGATATCTGGTATAACAGTAAAGTCAAAAGCATCTTCTACTGACCTCTTCCCCATCATTCAGTACAATAGTTCCTGCTCTTTCCACAACTGCAAACACCATTACAGCACAGAGCTCTCTCCTCACTGACATTGTCATGTTGGCAAAAGCAGGCAATTGATGCATGAATTCCAGTAGTTGTTCTGAAGGAGAAAAATCCCACTGAATTGTGCATGTCAAAAAACCAAAGTACAATAATGACAGTTCTTCATCAAGATGCCTGAGACTGCTTAAGTGAAAATGCTGCACAATCGTCTCTGTATACTAGTAAGTCATGTACAGTGTCCTGTTGTAATTACTGGGCATTTTGTAGACACAGACTGGCTGGTCCTATCATCAATAGAAACCCTGCAAAGTAGAAGTCAGCATAATGGAAGAACTGTAATTTAACACAGAGCTCTAAATACAAACAATATTTATAGTATTCCAGCCAGTGCAGTAAGTCCCTTAAGACTATGACAGGCCTATATGAAACACAGCAAGACATTAAGCTAAATTACACAAAACTGAGCAAGTTCATTGGTAAAGCCATGCCTTCCTAGACTAGGATAAACAGTAAATTGTACTTTATCATCATCTGTGGATTCCCAAGTCTCACAGTCTTACTGCTGTTCTGTCTTCTGTGTGTATTGGACTTGCATTTGTACCCAACAGTGAACTTCTCCTGGATTTTCACTTTTTACATTGTTTATAACCACAAAACACAATTTTCTTAGTAATCCTGCTGAGGGATTATATGCTCTAAATGCCAGACATTTTTTTATTCAGTTTGATATAAAAACATCTACTGGAAGTATTCAATAGTATCCCACCTTTTTCCTAATTTTTTTTTTTTTTTTTAAAAACTCAGAATCACTGAATGACTCAGATTGAAAGGGACCTCCAGACGTCAAACCTGCCTGTTCAAGCAGAGCCACCTACATCAAATTGCCCAGGACTGTGTCCAAATGGCTTGTGAATATCTCCAAGGAAGGAGACCTCTCCACCACCTCTCTGGGCAACCTGGGTAGAGCTCAGGCACAGAAAGGGAAAAAAACCAAACCAAACCAACCCAAACCAAAACAAACCCCCCCAAAAATGGTGTTCCTGGTGTTCAGATGGAGCCTCCTGTGTTTCAGTTTGTGCCCACTGTCTCTGGCCTTCTCACTTGGCACCTTGTCACTGAGAAGGCCTAGTTCTGCATTCTTGGCACCCTTACTCCAGGTATTTGTACACATTGATTAGATACCTCTGAGCCTTCTCTTCTCCAGGCTCAACAGTCACAGCTCTCTTAGATCTTCCTCATATGATCCAGTCTCTTAATCATCTGATAATCAACCTTAATCATCATTTAGTCATACTTTTATCAAACTCAAAATGAAAAACATTAAAACTCAGCCAAAACAGATTAGATCAGCAATTTTAGAACTGAATTCGAGTTCTGTTAGCTGTCAGTCTATTAACCTATATGTTAACATAGCAAATTAGTTTGATTAGATACATGTTAATGTCCACTTTGCCAAGTTTCTGTTTTCCAGTATGCAATGATGTTTATTTCATAAACCAATTCTGCTATCAATTAGAAGCTGGAACCTGAGATTGAAAGGGCCTGCAACTAAAAGTTTTCACCCATATTATGTGCATTTTCTTCCTCCTCTTTGACTATGCTCATTCACTGTCTGAATTTATGACATTTATGAATCACCTTACAACTTAACTACAAAAGCCTATGATTAAAATAAAAACCTCAAGGTCAAAAAGTAATTATTTTGTACGTCAAGTGGAACAAGTCTGACAGCATTTTACTACATTGCAATACTTACCAATGTCATCATCTGTCCTGTCTATTGGGTCTTTCTCCAAGCAGTCTCTAACAATATCTCTGCTCATCAAAGGATCTGATGCCCTTTCAATGTCGTCTTCATCATCATCATCCTCAGAATCCACTGCTGTCTCTGGCAACCCACTGAGATCCATATCACCAGCCTCACTTTCTGTAGCCTTTTATGTATAAATAATTAAAAAACAAAACAAAACATTCAAATGTGTTCTTCATTGCTACAGTTTTCTAGTTAAATGTACAGAAACAAATTTTATAGCCTAAAAGATCACTCATAACTTCACTCAGTATTTTTAATACTGCTTTTCTCTTTACATGTCTTTTAAAAACAACTAACAATTAATCAACCCAAAGCCGTTGTTTAAACAGGGTTTTTAACACTTGTTTCAATCAGTCAGTCTTGGGGGAATTGAAAGCAGTTATATTTCAAGGAATAATTTATTGGAATAGTAGCTGAATATATATATATATTTAAATAAACAGTTTCTGTTCATGCCCCAACTTTACATTTGCAGACACTGAGGAATGCAATGCAATCTTACGTAGACATTTTTGGGAAATAAGTACAGCATCAAAATACTACAGGAGTTTTGCTATCTCCCAGTAAACCTAGGAATGTACTTTTGTTTCACAATTCTAGATGAACATAATACGTCTTTGGTTTGCAAAGTCACTGCTTAAACACCACAAATGTACTAAACAGAACATCTGCCAAACAATCTTCTTTAAATTATATTAAAATGAAGGAAAACACCGTCCACATGTAACCTGAGGTCATTACTATAGCACCTAAAGGTAAATTCATTTTAATCATTCAGTTTTAAGACCAACCACTCAATAAACCCCACAGACGTTTGTCTGTCACAGCCGATAAAGTGGCTTTTTCTCAGAACCTGATTTAATAGCACAGCAGCTGCCAAGGCTCAGCTCCAAAAATTTCTAAGGACATGCAGGCTTCTAATGAACAACTTCCAATTCATGGCTTGAGAAACCGAGTTTCACAAGTCTTATATGGATGGCTTGATTTTCAAGACTCTGCACACAATGCATTCACACCTATTTTAAAAATACTACATAAGGCAAACACAACTACTAAAGCCTGTTTTATCGACCTGTCTCTCACACTAGTGAAAAAAACCAACCAAACACCTCAAACTAGGTGACCATCCAAACACAGAGAAGGTAAGACAAATTACATTAGTATTTCCATAGAATCATCTTCCCTACTCCTGGCTTACTAGGTGTGGCTGACATATGTTACATTAATGCCATTATACACAGACACCTTATGAACGGTGGATCAGGGCAGCTAGTGTCATTCTCAAATGTGTTGTCCTAGAATACAACACAAGCTTTATAACAGGTCTTGTTCATATAAAAAGCACCTACATAATATAGCTTGAACAGCACCAACATTATATTCAAATTATTCTCACTTTCTGTTTTGTGGGCTTTTTAAGAGGAAAAAAAAAAACCCACTGAGTGCTTCTTAAGCAGGACAAAGAAAGATGTTAGAGGCATACAAACAAATCACAAAGATGATGGCACTGATGGCATTTTCATTAGCAGTCTTACTGTGCTTAACACGCGTGTTCTCTGTATTTGAAACAGTTGCTTCTCTTACAAAATAGTCTTCATCAAAAGCAACTGGTGGAAAAACTAGTGATAATGAGTCAGTAGACACACAGCTTATGACACCAATCTGTCAGAATCAGAAGTCTCCTAAATTGAAAATTCTAGTGACAGTGGAACTGAGTAATTTACAAGTCAATTTTACAAATCTTCCTATTACTAAGTGCCCCTCCTACCTGACAAGAATAAGTTTTCTCAAAAGCACATTGGTAAGATGAATGCAGAACTAAATTTAGTCATGCGATGCTAACATACATGAGAAAATTAGACATACTGTACATAACTGATTATTTAAAGAGCATTTATTTGACTGTCTTAAAAGAGTAAACCAAAACTGAACAGAAGTCAAAGCTCTATTATTAAGAAATGTTGATGGTATTATAAAAAATATTCACACTAATTAGATGCAATTGTGTATTTAGAAAATACTTTAAAAATGACAACTGGAAGTTACAATTATTTCCTGAAGATGACAACAATTTACAGTGCTAACTCTTTTTGACAATTAAGCCATTGGTAGAAATCTGAATGATAAAGCAATTATTTCTAACATCATAGTTATTCAAAAATATAAACCATTGCAACAAAGAAGCTCAGAATTTAATGTGACAATACAGAGAGTATCAAGAAAATATATTCATTTAACTTTAAACTTTAAAAATAAGCTTTATCTTTTGGTAAAAAGATAAGTGTTATTCCAAGTGATTTTCTGAAAAAGATATGATTATGCAAAAGCTAACAAAGAAACACAAACATGGCCTTTCCACAGAGGCAACACATATTCAAAGTAGTAAACAATCAAACAATTAATCCCACAGAGACTGCTTCTAAGGAGTCTTACACGCCTTGATACATGTAAAAACTTTTCCATGAATTTTGTTACATTATTAAAAATAATTGGATCTGTCTTCATATTAAAAGTGCACACCAATTTATATACAAAGCACTGCAAACAGCTTCTTTATGCTTAGTAGCATCAAGTATGACATTAAGCACTCAAGGTCCTCTTGCTGACATATTAAGCTTCATAACCCATTTACTTGAATACTTTTGTACCTCTTCATGCATCAGAAATGTCCACAGATGAACCCTTAATTATGAATCAATAGCCATGCATTTGTGTAAGACTAAAGGGAAAACCTCAGTTAGCTCCTTTGGAGAACAGAGGCTTCCTTATAAACCTCATCAGCAGAAAATCCAGAACACAAGATGTACAGAATCTGTAGTACTGTCCATCATGAGGCCTAGAGGTTCTCAAGGTTCTCATTCAAGAATGAAGTACCTCTTGGAAATTGGTGCTTTCACAGATGAATGTTGTCCTTAGTTTCTTGGGTAGTAAGAGAAATTAGTTTCACTTAAATATAAATAGATAGCACATAAGAAAAATGATGGTTATAGCTTAAAGTACAAGGCAATGTCTCTCTAAAGTCTGAATACCAGTTGCAATGAAAATTTTCTTCACAGTTGGAAAGATGGCATGAAAAGTATGCTGAAGCTTCAAAGGAATCATAAAATTACAGCCTAATATTTTGTCATACTGACAACAACAAAGTCAGAAGACTTAAGACAGACATTTTCAAGTCTGAGGTGAAGAGTTATATTAACATTTGTTATCTAAGGAGATCTGCCCAATTTTAAGCAGTATCTATTAAGGCTAATAGTGTAGTAATACAAAACCAGTTGTTCCACCTGCTAACAATCTCCAAAAGCAAGTCAATTCTAGATTTGAGTCATAAAAGCTATTGAAAAAAATACCATGAAATAATTAGGAAAAGATGCAAAGCAAAGAAGCCTTGTGTGAGTTTTCTGTTAGCCTTTGGCTCCTTGACTGATTGTAGATAGGAAAGAAAAAACCAACCAACAGAACTATCCTTTTCCCTTAGGTCAAACTGGGAAGATGGGGGAAATGGAAGAACTTGTTGGTCCCTTTAGGGTGGTGTGAGGTTATGAAAGGAAACCATTTAAGCCCAACTCTAATGGTCTTCATTTTTTTGGAGTCATCATGAATGTGGACATAAAGAGACTAGTGATAGACTACATGAACAGCTAAAGAAGAGGAGATCCTTTACTGCCCCATTTCCTCCTCCAGCCAATTTTTGGGTATCTGTTGAGAAAAAGACTAGAAGAGGCCAAGAGGGATGTTGGCTTATTCAACAGACGTATACCTTTACAATCACTTAACTCTCCCCCCACATTATAACTTTTCCATTACAGAAGCCTGCACACAAATACCAACCTTACTATGGGAAAGAAAAGTGGGAAGACTTGGAGAACTGCTTACAAGATGACTGGCTGTTTTAGGTGGCCTCCGCTGTTTTCTCTTCTACACTGATTTGGGGAAAAACCTTCCAGCTGATCTTAACAAAATAAAGAGGGGGAAAAAAAAGAAGACCCTTAAAATTACCCATGTTAACTACTGATTTCTTCATAACCTACACCTTAATTCTTTTAGCCTAGATGTTTTTTTTTTCCTTTAATTTATCCACCTTCTTTAGAAAACAGTAAGAAATAAAAAAAAAAAAAAGGTGTCATTTTGGATAATAAATCCCCTTCATTACTAGTGTCACCACCTAAATCAACAATTCAAAAATCTCCATACATGCAAGAGAAAAAACACTGGAAAAAAATAATAAAAAAGCATAGAAGACACTTCCTGTGCAAACCAGAAATGTGTTCATTGTCCTTCAAGCCCATGAAGCTAACAAAGAAAGCAGAAGCTAACAAAGAAAGCAGACATGCTTAGCTCAAAAAAAAAAAAAATAAATTGAACCAAAAAAAAAACCAAGCCAACCCACCCCCACTTTATTTTTTGATCATTGTAGTTTAGGGGTTAAAAAATAAACTAAAAATTAAATTAAGAATGTTTATTAGTGAAAATATTCATTTTTACTTTATAATATATGAGCCAACATAGACATAAAACACCAAGAACACTGTCACTAAACCTCTCATGAAATCACTTGCAAAAGTTCCATTAGCTTGAAATATTTTCTCCTGTCATTTATATAGGCACAGTGGATCCACCTATGTCAAAGAGAGAAAACATGTCTGGGATTTTGTTTTACATTAGGTTTCAGCTCACTGGGCAAAATTTAAAATATAAATAAATTTCTATGAAATTCAATCCATGTAATTATACTATATATTTGTCTGTTAAAGAATTATCATATATACAACAATCAATGATAAGGATTACATGTGCACAAATCATACATAAAGCTAAAGTAGTATGATTACTACTTCATACTCTAATAACCTGAGTGCAAATGGCCATGAAATACCTTTAAACTCCTTCAGTCTAAGATTTTTTACTGTGGTCTCTTCACATTTATTTTTTCATTATCTACCACAAAATTTACAGTACAGACATCTGTTACAGGAGTCAGTCTGAGAAGAATTCCTCCCGAGAGGAATGCACACCACGAACAGCATCCTCCCCTGTTGCCAACTAATAGCCACTTTCTCAAAATGGAGCAACATTTGTTGAGATCACATGCATACAGAACAAGGACACTAAAAGTTACTCCTAGGCTATAAACTGCAAAATAGATTAGAGGACCTGAACTCACCAGGAGTGCTAAGGTACTGCACAGCATCTGGCCAAGGCTGCAGGGGGGAGTTCAGTAGGACCTAAGCTTACCTTTCAGATGTCCTTGCATTACACAGAGCCCTGCACTGCAGAGGATGATACAGTCAGAAAGACTGACTTAATCTCAAGGTAAAACCTCTTCTTTTGTGTACAACAACTTAGGGGCAGGCTGCATGGACTGTCTGCTTTGAGAGATAAAGGTTTGGGCTCCCTCAAGAAGACTTTCTGGAAGGCAGACCTTTGTTCTATGAATTACCATATCAGCGTTGTGAGAAAACCAAGCTGACATCTTGAAAATTTCCAGCCTGCAAGGGTCTTAGAAAGGATGTTCCTGGTTTCCTGTACCACCAGGAGTACCTGAGCAGATGCCAGAGGGCACATAGGGCCAACAGCAAACCACTGGGCTGAGACAGGATAAGGCAAAGGAAAGCACTCAGCCAATACAACACCTTCCTAAAACAGGTAGGGGGAATGACAAGTGCTCATGGGCTTAAATCTACTCACTCTCAAACCACAATCATCCAGTACTATGCATGACAGTTATAGGAAGCATTTATGAGCATATAGAAACAGGTATATGCTTCCATATAGGAATGAGAAGCAAGAGTAAGCAGCCACATATGCAAAGCAGTGTCAATGGTTTGCTTTGCCAAGTCAATAAAAGAGAGGCCAAGTATTGTTCTTGGCAAGTACAAGCCAGCACACAACCTATTAATATTCAGTATCCCTTTCCACTCCAATCACACTACAGTTAGTCACTTTATGAATTTCCTAAAATAAAGGTAACAACATTCAAGGACCTTAACTAATTGCCACCTGAAATACTTTTGAGACTTGGGTGGGGTACACAGAAAGAATTATTTATTTTATTTTTGGTAAGTACTACTTATCCTAAAATAAGTTCTTTCATGTGCAACATCTGACAAATAAATTTAGTTACAGTATTAATATTTATAAGAAAATATTCTTAGCTCAATGACAAAAGTATCTGAATATTCAACTTCATGGTTTATGCAAAAAAAAAATCTTCAAAGGCCATGAATGTATTTTCACTGCAAACAGCTGCTTTTAAGGCTACAGAACTAAAACTCACTAGGATGCAAAACATGACATATTGCTACCTCAGATTTAAATAGTCAAGATCTGATTAACAGAATAACTTTTACAAGAGAAAATTTTTTCTTTATAAATTTCAAGATAAGACACCAACCTTTCTAAATCATTGCTTTCAACTTAGCCATAACGAACAGAAGTCCACCCTACTGAAAAGAAAATTGTCATTATATACAGAATATAGGAATCACAGGAACAATGATAGTGAGGTTTGCCTAAGACTTATCAAATGCAAAGTAAAAAAATACCATGTAGATGACTTGGTTACAGTTTATTGTTTTTGAACAAACACATGTGAGAGATTTAAAAGGAAAAAAAATTGAGAGAGAATGACTGCTCCAATCTCCTGGTTCCAAAAGGTATTTCTGTTTATTTAATCCCTAACTTGACCCTAGAGAATTCAAATTATAGCCATTTTATTTTGTTGTGGGGTTTTTTTGGCAGTACTTTAACCTAACTTAACATTACATTCCTTTATGATTGAAATTGAGGTCAGAAATGAGTGATTAACCACAATATGAGAAATTATTAAGTCTAACAGCACTTGGTACCATTAAATTCAAGAATTGAATAATCTTATAAATTTCCACACCTGAACTTATCCATTTTCTCAATAAATGTTTCTTCAAGTACATGTATTAATGAAAAAAACATGGGGTCACATTCCACAACACATGCCTGTAGTTCTCAATTTTGATAGACATAGGTTATTTTAGCAGTTACTTTGATATCATACAATTACACAGTTCTTAATACATCTGTGCCAAGACATTAACTGTAAATTAATTGAAGAAATCAGACAATATTTTTTAAGATGAGCAAGAATGTATTATTTTTTAGAAATAAATTTTAAAAAGTATTTAAAAAGTACATGTTCTCCCTTTAAATACCTCAGAAAACCATTAAATCTTTCTGAACATTAACCATCAGTGGACAACATTATTACAACCAAAATTTATCACAGGAGTCATACATCAGGTGGGTGACTACATGTCCTGCTTTGAGCTAGAACAGAACTCATTCTGTTCAGTGATTTTACTTTTCACCTCAGTTTCTTCTAAATGTAGTTTCTGAAGTTAACGGCATATTTTTGCAGACAGTGTCTGCTTCAAGCAGGGATAATGCCTGATGTTTACTGTTATACCAAGGATTTGTGTGCACAAAGGCTCTTGCTTATACTCGCTCCTGTGCAGACCAAAGTCACTGCTAAATCTTGTGGATCACCTTGAGGGTGCAGAAAGTAAAAGGCCACGCTGCAGGGAGGCGTGACCAGGACAGATGACTCTAGACTGACCAACAAGGGACTCCATCCCATAGCTGTAATATCTGGTATAAAGATGAAAATCTTTGCAGAAATTTACTTCCAACTTATCCAGAGAGTAACTGTACAACTATAACTACATGCCACCTACACCTGTGTCTCTAGAGGCAGGTGCTATTTGTATGTTAAAGTGAAACTTTTTGAAATGAAAGGTATAAAAATGTATAGAAGACTTGAAGAACAAAGATGATTTTACATCTTCACCATCACAGTACAAACCTAAATACTGCATTGAGGTAACCTTTTCTTCACAAGAAATTCTCACAAACATACTCAACTGGCATATGCTCTGCCTTGATTGTTCAGTTACTTCAACATTTTTCACAAAAATAAACTTTTGCATTAGGGCAATTACTGCCCAAATTGAACTAAGACCTTACACCAGCCTACAAGCTTATTCACATGAAGCATGCTACAACTACATGCTACAACTATGCTCACAAATGAACTTGTATACATTCGTATAGATGATGCTTTTCCCATCGTGTAGATAGTTACACTTGCATTTTTAGAAGCATCCCAAACAAACATTATTCCTCTTCTAGTAAGCAGTAATACATGTAGAAGTGGTCTTTTTAATTTTTTTATTATCATTTCGGTGGAATAACCTCTTAATTAGATTTGTTTCCTTTTTTCATAATAACAAATTGCTATAATTTCCAATCAGAAGAATTGCTCTTCTGACACTGCAAGAACACTAAGCATCAAGTGAAGGATACAGACTTCTCTGGTTTATTTTATTTCGGGGTTTTTTTTTCCTGTTTATATTTACAGGAAGCACACATACCCCCAAGTACTGTATGGACCTCTGGATCAGTTTCACAGTAAATCTCTCCATACTCAAGATGCACAGAACAGCACAGAGCTTTATGACAAGAAGTCCCCTCAGAAGTGTAACAACTTAAAAGAGTGTTTCCAGTTCAACCTCCACATCTTTCCCAGAATAACCAGAAGAGAAAGCGCTGGCACCAGGTCTCCATAGGGCAGGTAAATTGTAATATGCCCCTCAAATCAGACCAGCACAGGCTACTCGCTGCGTATTTCTTTCTCACTGCCATTGAATATGTTCTAGATTTTGAAGTCCACCTAAGAACTGTAAAATACAGCATCAAGAAGAAAAATCCCTCACATTACAAGGTCCCAAATCTGTAGTTTTGAAATTCTGATCTGTAAACATCACAGCTGTTGTTACAAATATGGCAAATCAGATTGACAGATAAGATGGAGTGCTGGAGTCAGGAACAAAAACCCCGTATCTCCTAGACCCCACCATGGATATCTCCTGGACAGGCCACACTGTCTCTCTGTGCTGAACTGCAGGAATATTTCCTCTCTCAAAATCACAAATTACAAGCAAAACCAATGAGGCATAATCCTCAAATGTTGGAAACCACTACATCTCTACATTGCTGACTCAGATCCTGCCAAACTACGGCAATACACGTCATGCCGCTATGCTGCAGATTACTTGCTGACTTCAAACATCAGATGTAGTACGTGCTGGATAAAACCCTGAAAAAACTACAATGCGAACAAAAATCAGTTTTTTGAAGTCTGTTAAGTGCTTTGAGACAAAAACTAACAACAAGCAATAGCCCAAGTGTTCAGCTATTAACGTCAAAACTATTGGCAATTGCACATCCCAACAGCAACCATTCCAGTCTTACCTGGTAGATATCAGAAAGGCTGCTGCTTCCTGAATCACTAGTGATGCTACATCCCGAATGACTAGATGAAACGTGGGTCACCTGTGGGTGCAGACTGTCAGTAAGGTGCAGCTTTGCGAAATCTGCAGGAAGCTATAGGTGGAGCAGAAAAAGCATCATTACAATTTGAGGGAGATACACAGCAAAATGAATTCAAATTATGTATGTCACACTTCACTCTCTGCCAGTACCAAGAAAACAACTGAGGCTTGAAAATGCACCATAAAAGTTTTCTTTTTGCAGGGTTTTTTTTTAGTTCATAGAAGTCATCAAAATACCAACAAATTGATGCAAATTTACAAAATTTTAAAACAACTTATATCTGAGGACAAACACCAACAAAGAAATAACTCTTGTACCAAAACTTGTCAGGATCTTGCTATGGGGTTTGGATAGAATTAAAGTGCATATGAATAATGTCATAGTTTTAAATTATTTCCTGAGAATGGCGATTAACAGAGTATTAAGTCACAGACTTTAAAAAAAAAAAAAGTGCAGGTGTTGCTCTGGATTTGATTTTTTTGCTTCTGAAGGTGTCAACATACATTAGAAAGAAGTAAAATCCAAGACACTGAACTATCTATTATATACTTTGAGCCAAATAACATCATGGCAAATAAGAATTGTAGGAAGACTGACACAAATGCAAAGAGCTACAATCCTAAAATGAGTTTGCTCACATGTGGTGCTGGAAAATGAGCAGAGATGGCATATTTGATCATTTAACAATCACCCACTAAGAATTGTGATCTATACTTTTACTGTTCCTTTATGCACACAGCTCCTATGAAAATCTTTAGGAGCTGTGAACACTACCGGACTGCAGAAAGTAAACTTTGATAAAGGAAAAGAACACCTGTCTGAAGAAATATTTAAATGCTATTTCAGGAGTAAATTATTTCTCTCCCCAAGAAGCCTGCATCCCACTACTAGCCGATAAAAGTATGCTAATATATCAATTTTGCTGTGCAATCAATGCTTCAAGAATTTAAAAACCCTCTGCCCATTTATTTATTAGTTTGTTTCAACTCAGACGAGGTAGATATTGTCTACAGAGATGTGTTCGTACCAAGAATATCATACTCAGTGTATCCATCTGTGTCAGTTATGAATGCTATCGGTGCTATTACCTTTCTCCCTGTATGGAAATGAAAGTAAGAGCTCATTCAGCATTAAGGTATAATAAGTAGATCAGTATAAAATGTTATGTACAAAGTCCTCTGTAAGTCACTCGAGAGTGTGCTTGCGAAAATTTAGCTCTATACAGCTAAAGGTACTGAACGATTGTACTGTTGGTTTCCTGGTCTGTTCATGCACTGAAAGAACCCTCGGCTTTAGGATTTGTGGGGAAAGCACAGGCAAGTGAAAATCTCAGTCATGTTAGACTGACTGGCATTTCCTATTCCAACATGCCTGAAAAGGATTTCGTCCTTATTACAGCATGACAGCAAAAATGGCTATATTTTAAACAATCCTCTCTTAATATTTTACCTGAGAGAGGTTAAAGACAGGCTAAAACAGAAACCAGACATTAAAAATCCCCAAAAGCTTCAGTAAGCCCAGACCTAGAGTTGATCTTCACATACTAATTAACAAAGAAAGGGCAATTAACAAAAACAAAATACATACAACCATGAATACTGCCTCCAGAAAAATTTAATTATGCTCACCACTGCTAATGATATATACCAGAAGGGGAAAATACAGTATGATATGAAGGAGGACGTTACTTGTAGTATCTGTTGTCTCTGCTACTTCCCTTTTGAATCTGTAAGTTTGAATTAGCGCAAAACTGAACAGTATTTTCTCATATTCAGGCCATTATATCAATTTTTAACCATGGTTTGAGCCATTCTACATTAAGTATACATACTACAATAAATATACTTTCCATAAGTGGAATGTATACTAAAAGAACAACCACAGTTTTTGCAACGTGGTGATTAATATTCCTAAAAGTACAATCTTCTAAAATTAAAGCAGTTTAGGTTTATTACTATGTAGATATCCTATATATTATTTAAAGATACATACACAAATCATCTAAGATTTGCACATTTAATAATACAAAGATTTATTTTGCATGCTTTACATTTTATAAAGGAGTAACTATTTCAGTCATGAATAAATATTTACTCCACAGAGGTACATGTCAACAGTCTTGCACCCAGCCAACCATGTTCAATTTTTCACAGTGCCCAGCAAATATCTCCATGTAATTAACAACTGCATTTATTTTTTATCAATGCAAAACCAATTCTTAATAACCTTACATAAAAGCTAATACAGTGAATATGTTAAAAAACAAAATGAAGTTAAATTTAACTGTTTTAAATGAACAGCGAGGATTCATGTTTTGTTAATACAGCAGCAATAGGAAGAGGTAGGGGATCCCACAATAACTGATGAAATAAATTGCAAATAAAAGTAAGCCTTATGAATTTTTTTTGGCTGCAGACAATCAGGTGAATGTTTGATGATTACTGGTTTCAGAATAAGTCCTCAAGTCAAAGCCATGCAGCATGAGCTGGACTTGCCAAGCAGTAACAGCAGCAGATCAGAAGCAGGAATTTTACTTAGGGCAACCTAACTAGTCTCTTTGATCCTAATCAAATAGGACTTTTCACAAGCAGAAAGCACGTGCTCACATCTTTGCAGAATACTACATCCACTTCAACTTATTTGGGGATAGAGCAGCTGAAGTGAGAAGTTGCACGAGAGAAAAACATTAAAGAAGTTAAGACCATTTAAATTGTGATCTCAATGAAAAGTGTGAGAAATACACCCATTTCTATATTAGTCACATACTGCTATTTAAAATATTTAATGTACAGAATCATACACAACAGGGGAAAAAAGTAATGCAGTGATGACAATGAAAAACCACATGCTTAGGTCTTCTACATAAGAGGCTACACCTGTCCCTCCTGGAGCACAATGTTTGGTAAACGGCTTGTACTTTTCAGTAAGCAGAGCAAGAATAAAATGCAGCATTCAATAACCTCATTAGTGTCAGCAACCAGCACACAAAGTTGTTTGCCCTAAACTAGTATATTTACATCTAATTTCTTGCAGTGGAACATGATTAGAAAACAACATCATGAAGCCATGCTATTGTGTCCAGTGAAAAAATGGCTAGGAACATCATTCCCTGCTTTTGGGAAACACATGACAGTAAACTTCACTACAACATGTATATTTTCTGTGCCACTGAATATCACTATTATGAAATATTTAAGCACTCCCTGCTTGTATTCAGCTATGATTCCATTCAACAGTTCAGCAATACTTTTGTGTTCACCATAACAGTAAAAAAAAAAGGTTTTCTTGTCATGTTTTAAAGTGTGTACAAGGCTAGATCTAGTACACGCTTTATCCTCCAGACCATGCAGCAATACAAGGAAGTCTAAGGACTTAACCTTCTCAGTAACATCACCTATCACAGACTGAATACACCACAAATGATGTCAGATGACATAATTTATATCTTGGTTTTCATTTTCATTAAATGATAGCTATTTTTAAGCCGCCAAAGTAAGATGGATCAAAAACAACTTGTATATTTTATATAACATGCATTTGCTGGGGTTTTTTTTTCTTCTGTGATATGACTAAACTACAGCTTTGCTGAAGCCTGCAACTACAATATTTCTTAACTTCATTACTGAATGCTTGGAGTCACAGCATCAGAGGAACCAACAGACAGAGTGAAAACATGTCAAGGTAATTTAGAAAAATTAAGGCATGATTTCTTCTTAAGTGACTATGGTTTCAAAACACATTATGTATACACAACATATTAAATAATTAACAGTCATTAAAAGGATCACATAACTAGCCTGATAACCTATTTTCAGGACAAACTTCATAAGTGAGAAACATTAAGGCTGCATAGATCTAATGAAGTATAACAGGAGGAAAAAAGTTTTTAATACAAAACATGAACTGATAAAAGAGTTAACACTAAAGCCCTAATCTTTAATTTGACAGAGAACAAAACAGTATTATAAAAATATACATGTAAGTCATAATAAGCAAGTATGTGTGCATACATAGACATATTTAAACAGTTTACACACATGGATAGAAAACAGAGGAAAAAGAGTACATCTGGGAACTTACAGTTTTTACTTATTGAAAATCTTAAAACAAATGAAACCTTAAACAATCATGTGAAAGTATCTTAAGGACTAAGACGTAGCTCCATTTTGAACTGTACAATACCTTAAACACCATCACATCTTCCTATCTTAAAAGCAGCATTTTATTACTTCCCCCCTCCAAATGAGTCACCCCTCTATGCATGTAAAGTTAACAATTACTTTGCTCTGAGTATGTTCCTCCTATTTTAAGAACATGTCATCACCTTACCAGCATGCCTTTCTGTATAACAAAAGGCACCTTATATTGCAACCTCTACTCAAGAAACAGATGGGTTTATCCTACTAATACAGTATTTTTAAAAAGGAATATATTTTCAGAATATGTACTGGACAAGAAATAAAGATCTTTTCATAAAAAGGTACTAAAATCTAGCACAAACAGGTATAAAAACAACAAAACGTGACACCAAAAACCTCTTCCACCTTCCAACTCTTCTGTGAAAACAGTTATAAATTCAACAATGGAAAAGACAAATAGAAGAATGTTATTCTAAAGTACAAGAGGAATTCTGTCTGGAGAGCTCAATATACAACTCATTTTAGAGCAAGCATATCAGTAAGCATTTTATAAATAAGGTTTTCTACTGCATGCTGGTAAGCACTTTGTGAAAGATTTAGAAAGCCTGCAAAGTGATTGAAGTACATCTGCAGAAAGATGGAATTAAAGAGGTGGAACATTCTGGCATTCAATTCCCAACGAATTATCATATAGGTAATTAGGTGCCCCTGAGATAGGCCAAGCAGGTACAGTAGACATGAGACAACATAAAACATCACCTTTAGAAACTATTTCCACTTTCTGAAATGAAAGCAACACAAACAAACAGCCTCTGAAGATGCTCTCAATGCTTATTCTGTATTACCTCTTTTGTAATAAAATATCAGGAAAGCCACCATAATACAAAGAAATCTCCTTTATTTCTTTTGTAGATGATGAATTTAGACCCACAAAGCTCAATAAGTAAATTACAACTAAGTTATTTTGCTATTGTCTTTTCATAAATGAAGGGCAGCAGCAGCAAAATGAAATAAATACTGTCAGAGTCTTTCCCATTTTTTTTCCCCATCAAGACAGAAATTTTAAAATGTGTCTTTCACTATAAAAGTCTAGATCACCAGTATTCTTCAATACCCTATCAATTCACTAGCATTTTATTTAACTATTTTACATAAATGTTCACTTTTATATTAAATGCCACGTCTATTGTATGTGGTTTAAGGTTATATCCAGATGTAAGATTTTTAATGATCAAAGGAAGAAATATTTCTTAGAATGGTGAGTATTCATCAACATGCTATTTCAACATAATTCTTTCACTAACCAAAAGAGACATCAAGGAAAACATTTTTATGGTTCAGTGGTTTAAAACACAGCAGTCAATGTAAATAATTACAGAATAATAAAGTAATTCTTACTGATTTTGTCTACAGACATGATGCAGGCTGACATGTCTAGTGTAGAGTTAAATTTAAAATAAAAGTTTAAACTATATACAGTTCAAATTAGAATGCTACCATGGAAGCATAGTTTACTTGTATTTAGGGGTAGGATGGAAAACATTAAGAAGTTTCTATGTATTTTCTCTCAAAACTTCATCAGGAGTTAAGTTAAAATCTTCTGACTTGAATTATGTTTTCTGTATAGCACTTTATACAAAAGTATGTTCTGTATTTTCAATCTCCAATTTTCATGAAATGGACATTTTTATGTGAAATGTCATGAATACTTCTTAAAGAAGTTTTTCATCTTGAGTATAACACAAGACAAAACCCATGTTCTGAAAATAATGCATTTGGCTGTTAAGCAGTTGTTTATATACAAAGCTCCCAGTAGAACACCCCTAACAAAAAAATAAGCAGCATTGTAAGGATCTCTTCTGGCAAGTTCTTCATATTTTCCTGTACTGGTACTTGGCTATTGATAGCCCCCCATAAAACTGTTCAGAAGCTTATGCTAAATCAACATGAGCTGCTGAGATTGACCAAGTACACAGGAACTTAATTTTGTTTCCCTTACAAAACACACAACAACTGCCACTTGCTTGCAGCACCTAATCCTATGAGCATTTAATGCATTGAATATGACACAGTGAAAAACTCAATAACCAAAGTTATTAAGTAGACATTCTTTATTTTGTGTCAACAGACACACAGGGGATCACTCCTCCAAAGGTGCATCCCATTGCAAGCTAGGTACATAGTTTATATGCAGGCTAAACATACATAGTCATTATATTTCTTAGAAAGGGCAGTCTTATGCTAATGGGTTCCTGGAAATCATTTACATAGTCAGTGCATGCATAATAAAATTAGGGTTAGGTCTTTTCTCCCTTCGGTGGTATTCCGTGACCTCTGGTGGTCATTTATTTCTTCTTCTTCATCACTGTGTTCTTTTAGTGACCTAAAGGCTAAAATCCTTATTCCTGCAACACAAAACCATTTCTTGTCTATTCAACATGCTTGGGTGCCTCAAGATGTCCTGTTGTCCTGTTCCCAGAGATAACCCCTATCTACAAGGTTATGAATTTCACAGTATGCCTGTACTATAAAACTAACCATTCATTGTTGTTGCTTATTTAAAGATCAGTAAAACTCTACCAGACAGCCTGTGTCTCCTGCCCTCAATTCCCCCCTTTTTTATGTACAGTGCAAATTCTTTCATTATGCTTGTAAAACTCCCTTATCAATTAATATATTTTTAAAATCTTTTCCAGTTATACCTGGTGTTTAATTCTATTGCATTTCCAGTCTTCATAATCATCTACATTTTTCTTGCAACACCAAAGGGTACATTGAATAATTATACAAGTTCAAGCAATCAAAATAGCAAGTCCTAATACAAATGGAAAGAGTTGCCTCAACCAAGCTAAGTTACAAGCTTCCTATCTTCCAAGCCAAGAGGTCAATTTTTCCCAAAGTTCCTTGAATCCCAAGATAGTATCATCTTTACTGACTTCATGAAAAACTCAAGTTATCTTCCACAATTCCTCCAAATCTTCCTCGATTCTGCTCTCCTGGTTTACACATACACAATAGCTCTGATTGATGATTATACAAACTCCTCCTTCCTTCATGGTTAAATGTCCAGTGCCATTCTATTCTGTAAAACTACTTTTGAGAGTGAATTTACCTCTCTCTGAAAACCACGGATGACATCCGTAGTGATGTTAAATACGACATCCAGAGTGGACTAAATATTCATTATAGCTTTCTCGAGTTCACTGCCCCCTAACCAGGGGAAAAAACAGCTCACAAAACTAGGAATCCCATTCACCCTTTTAAAAAGGGATTCTCCTCCCATTTAGATCTTAACTAGGGGGTCCACAGAATTCCTGGCAGAGGCTGTGAATGATTATAGACCTTATCCTGAGGGATTAAGTGCCCAATTGTACACATTCCCTTCCATCCCACAGGAAGCTGCTTCCTACTAATACCGTCTCCACACAACCACCAATACCCATCGAGTAGCCTACAAAGCCCACTGGTGGCCACAGTGTGCCACCCATACTGATAAAACAGATTTCCCATTATGATCCAACCTAAGCTTGCAGAAGCTTGAAATTGTGTGCGATTACAAAAATCTATGTATGTAGCATTCAATGCTGTCAGATCCCATGTGCCTACTTCTACCATAGTCTGATATATCCAATAATCATTCCATCCATTGCAAGTACAGTTATTACAATTGAAACAGATTGATGGGGAGCAAAGGCCATTTTTTTTTAACTGTTCCTCCAATTACAGATATTATTGTTAACCACAAACTGAATTTTGATATCTTCTCATATTTGTAAATTGAATTTTGGGCCAAACCCATAGCTCAAATTATCAGGAGAACAGTAACCTCCATCAGGCCTTCTCCAAAATTCAGGCCAGGGATTGTTACCATAGTTACAATGAGTTGAGGCCACCCTGTGTAGAGGCAGCCTCATGTCTCCCTTAGGTAAGGCATTACAAATCCAGCAGTCTTTAGTCTTGATAGCATTAATCATCATTCAGATAGTTTCAAACAGTATGTTCCTATTACATTACAATAGCCAACATAACAATATATTGCGTCCATTTTACTGTTTTTGCAATTTTAACTTAAGAGGACTGTTGGGCTTTTGGGGAGTTTTCCTTCTTCTCTTAAAGAATTTTTCCATACTTGTTTGTCAGGGAGGTAAATTGCTGTACTTAAGAGAAACAAAAGGACCTGGCCACGGGGGGGGGGGGGGGGCCAGCCAGCCGAATAAAGGGGGTTGGGTGCAGCCCCAGGGGCTCTTGTTTTGCTCCCTCCATTCGAAGGGGAGAGAAGCTGCCCTCGTGGCGGAGAGAAGTCCTCCTCACTGCATCTCCTGCTCTCCTCCTACCCCTGCTGTCTCCCGAGGATCCTGCTGGGCACCAGGATCAGCTTGGACAGAGGTCATCCCTGCTGCGTCTCCTATTTCTCCTTCTGCCCCTGATGTCTCCCGGGGATCCTGCTGGACACTGGGAGTGGCTGCCCAAGGTGGGTTTGCGAAGCAGTCTCTTCGTTGGCCATTACCATGTGAGGACTGAGCTCACTCCAGAGAGCCCCTGCAGGTGCTCCATAGTCTCCAGTCAGTCAGGTACCAGTGGTTCAGATGTCTGTCCTCTGAGGAAAGAGGCTGGATTCACAGTATCAGTCACTACCATCTTAACATCATCAGATTCAACAAGAATGGCTGATATTTCAGAATCGGGATGGGGATAGCCAATTATTTCCTTTTTGTTCTAATACCGAAGATATGGCACTGTAATCTTTTGACCCAGAGTAAACTTCCAGTCTTCTTGGATGCCACTGCCTGCAGGCATCCTGGCCATCCTTTGCTTACTTCATCCAATTGCTTGGAGAAGTAAGCTACAGCCCTTTTGTATGGTTCCAACCTTTGGGCCAGTACCCCTAATGTCTTGTCCCTTGCCTCTCATACGAAAACAGCCAGAATGGCTTGGTGACATCTGGGAGTCCCGAAGGTGGAGCCTCTATCAGCTCAGTTTTCAATTGCTTAAATGCACTCTTTGCTGCCGGAGTCCAAATTACATCAGGGGAGGCTTCTTTGATCAGTTCATGGAGAAGTTTTACTAAAATCCCATAGGCATGTATCCATAATTGACACCAACCTGTCATGCCCAGAAATGTGTGGCAGTCTTTCACCATTCCAGGTTCGGGTGTCCTGCAGACAGCTTCCTGCCGTTCCTTCCCTAGATCCCGGAGTCCTCCTGAGACTTCATATCCGAGGTAGGGACCTTGTTTCTTCACAAGCTGGGCTTTCTGTTGAGAGACTCAATACCCACTTAGTCCAAGAAAGCTTAACAAGCTTACAGTCGACCTAAAGCATTTTCCTTTGGTTTTGGTTGCAATAAGAAGATTGTCGACATGCTGCAGGAGGGTTCTGTCTTCTGATAGAGGTTCCCAAGTTTCTAACTCCTGGGCCAATTGGTTGCCAAATATTGTAGGGCTAGTTTTGAATCCCTGGGGTAACACTGTCCAGGTGAGTTGGGTTTTCCTCCCTGTCTTGGGGTTCTCCCATTCAAAAGCAAGTTGATTTTACTCTCTTCTGCTTATGTTAGACAGAAGGAAGCATCCTTGAAATCCAAGACAGTAAACCAAATTTGATCCTCCCTGAGATTTGTCAATAGGGTATATGGGTTAGCTTTATCCTAACTGAGCTAGCTCCAGATTTTAATTTAACTGTCACTGGTTTAGCATTTTTAGCTCTCCCAGGTATCTCAGAAGCCCACATTCCTGGGAATATCTGGTCCAGTATTTCTTGAGAAATTAAAATCTGTTTTTCAGTTCCAATTAGTGACAAAAAGTCTGAATTAATTCATCTTCTAAAATTTTAACTTTCACTCCTGTGGGTTTAAATTCAATTTTAGCTTCCAATTGTTCAAGCAAATCCTGCCCTAACAAGGGTTTAGGGGAATTTGGCAAATACAGAAATCAGTGCTTTCCAATATGTTTTCCCAATTTAAACCTGAGTGGTTGCAAAAAATATGCTTTTTCTCATTGTCCAGTAGCTCCCATTACACATACAAAATTATTATGTGCAGGTGCTAATTCTTGATTCAAAACAGAAAAAAGAAGCTCCTGTATCAACTAGAAATTCTACTTCCTTTCCTGTTTTCCCTAGCTTTATTTTAATCTGTGGATCCACTAGGGTAGATGGCCCAGGCCCCGTCAATCTGCTTCTGCAGTCAGAGCCTGCCTGTGCTTTGGGCATTTGTTTTTCCAATGTCCGTCCTCGTTAGAATATGCACACTGGTTTAAACCTAACACGCCTCTCCTTCCTCCTACAGAGTTTCCTAGTCCTCCCTTTTCTATGTTCTAAATCTGTAAATCCCTTCTCCCGTTGCTGATCACAATTTCCACAAACCTTCCTGTCCGTTTTTCTAATTCCCTGTCCACCCTGGCTCCTGGCTCTCATCCTCCCCAATTTACTCTTAGCTCTTAAAGGGGAAGAGATCAGGGAGGGAGTCACTGTCCTTCCCATGACTGTGCTGGCCATGTCTTTTTCTCTCTCTTGCCTATCCTTTCCTAATGCTAACACAAACATTGCTTGAAACTAGCCCCAAACTTATACTGATACATTAATATACAGTCCAAAGGGCTAGTCTTTGAAATTTCTCTGTTCAGTGATTGTTCAGAACCCATCAAAAAGAACACAAACCCAAAATACAATGATACAAACACACTCAAAACAGTAATACACAAAAAACCAACCGGACACTAAATTAGTTCAAAAGGTTCTTGTACCCCTATATCTATTTCCTTTCATCTAATTTATATCCCCACATTTAGCAGAAATCTAACTCCCTTGAGTTCCAACTGACCCTCAGATAACAGAGGAGCTGGGGGTGGCTGAGCTTGATTCCTGATGTATAGCAGATAACTAGATACACTTTATCCAACAGGTTAGTTTTCTCTTCCGTTCAAAAGTCAAAAATCCCAGGAATCACCAGGCAAGCTGCTATCACTTTGTCTCGGGCCGTACCCCTCGCAGGACAGTGGAACCGCAGATCGAACTCTGCGCTCGCGGGGCAGCCCTGCTGCCTCTCGAGCACACGCCGTTCACTCACACATTCCTCAACAGCAGTCACGGCGATTTAAGTTTACTAAACAATGATAACAGCTTAATCACACAATAAAATAACACAAGCAGTTAAAATCATGTGGATCATGCACAATCTAAGTCTATACGCCATTCCAATAGTCCAAAATACCAATAAATCTTATAGTCTGGGCCCAAATACTGAATACCAGGTATGCATACAAACCAACAGCAGGTACGCATAGAAAATAACACCAGGTACGCATACAAAATCCAAATACCAGGTATGCTCAAGATATCAAAATATCTGGCACACAGCACCCTTCGTAGGATGTCTCCTACATATTACGGGCACCCTCCCAGACCAGAACGAATGCCTTACGAGGATGGTCCTTGTCTACTCCCGCAGTGAGCTGGGTGAGTTGAGGAGTCCCACTGGGAAATCCTGGGGGTACCCAGGGAGTCCTCTTCCTCAGCGGATCCTGCAGCCAAGCAGAGTCTGTCCCATCTGGGGTGCAAAACTGACGCAGGAAAAACTCAATAACCAGAGTTATTAATCAGGCATTCTTTATTTTGCGGTGTCGGACACAGAGGGGATCACTCCTCCAAATGTGCCTCCCTATGCAAGCTAGGTACATAGTTTATATGCTGGCTAAACATATTACATATTTATTACATTTCTTAGAAAGGGCAGTCTTACGCTAACAGGTTCCTGGAATTCATTTACATAGTCAGTGCATGCATAATAAAATTAGGGTTAGGGTCTTTTCTTCCTTCGGTACTCTTTCATGACCTCTGGTGGTCATTGCTGTTTTCTTTTAGTGACCTAAAGGCTAAAATTCTTATTCCTGAAAGATAAAAACAGTTCATGTCTATTCATCACGTTCGAGTGCCTTGAGACGTCCCGTCCTGTTCCCGGAGATAACCACTATCTACAAGAATTCACAGTATGCCTGTACTATACAGCTACCCATTCGTCGTTGTTGCTTGTTTAAAGATTAGTAAAACTCCACCAGAAATCCCACCTCCTACCTTCAGCAATTATTCTTTGCTTGAAGGATTACTGACTTCTCTGCACAGGGACAGAGGTGATGAAATGTAAATGGGTATCCGAGGAACAGAGAAAAGCTCTCAGGGACAACTTTTCAAAGGAAAAGTATTAAATATATCACTGACACACACCCACTCTTATTTAACATAACTACCTTCTCTGTTCTCACACTAGGTCTGTTATTTTACTTTTTCTTTTGACATCATTTGTGTCTCAGATTCAAAGCACCACTTTATATTCAGAAGTGCCTTCTTCAGGAAAGCTGGCATAAACAACATTCCTTCTACAAATAAGAATGTCAATTTATTTGCAACAATTTAAATTATGTAGTTTTTTTTTAAAAAGGAGGAACTGTGTCATACAGGTACTTGCCATGACTGTGAACCAAGAATACAGAAGAAAACAAATGCAGAACAGATTCAAACTAAATCATACTAATCTGAACTACAACATAATGAGTCTTGAAATTCTGAATTCAAACCATTGTAACCTATTTAAAATGAACAGGAACAAGATCAGAGTATTTTTATTTAGAACCTTATACAGCAGTCTGTCTCAGTCAGAAAATACATGGTAAAAATATACCCGGTAACTTCTTCATTGGACAACAAAGGATAGTTTAGTACTTTTAAAAAACAGTATCTGTGCTGGTTAAGTACCAACAACTCTCTGGCAACCTCAACGAATCTCACAAGGTTTGAGTCACTTATCATGAATAACAAAGCAGTGCTATTTCAGGGGACAGACTGATTTTAGAGAGAACACTGCTTCTCAGAAATTGTGCACACTTCCCAGGAAATCTGTGTCTCTGTCTGTGTCTTCCACTTAATTGTTTAAAGTTTTTTTGTTCTACCTGATAAAATTTTTCACCAAGACTGCAGTGGAAGTGAAAGATTGTAGAATTGAGTATGGTTTTTCAGGTCTTTGTTCTCTTTATTCACTAACAGTATCTGATATTTTATATTTAATGGTTTGGTTTGTTTCATAAATGTCTACAATTTAGGATTGAAAACCACTACACACATGTGAAAATATCTATCCTGGGCACATTTTAAGTGGTTAAAGCAAAGAACTATGATATGTATGCATTCCAAGCATTAACACCTCCATCAGGAGAGTGCTCTTAGAGCATGTGTTGCATTTTTTGTTTTCTACCTGCTCATGGAATATTTAATTTCATGATTACAGCACTCTAGCCAACCTAATCTTGATTTTTTTCAAACACTCATGAGGGACATGTCAGTTTTGAACTGAAGCTGTTTAATCTGAACCACTGCAGTTTACTACTGCATTACAGCACTGTATTTTACTGCACTGAACTAACTTACAATAGTAAAAGAAATCAAGGTGAATTAATTCTAAAAGAAATAAAAATTAAATTAACAGCAGTGACCCAGAAAATCCATTCCATGTCACTCTTCCAAGCAGGAAAAACTGAAGCCAGACTGGCTTTTTTACATATAGTTATCATTCAGAAGCAATACTAACCGGGAAGGAAGAGACAAAAAAATCGATATGATTAATATAAAAACATTTAGCATTTTAGATTTTCTTCCTGGCAGCTCCTTAGTAAAGGACTTAAGTATTTTGTACACTTTCAAGGACAGTATTTTTTAAAAGATACAGATATGTAGGGAGCTGCTGCACACAGACGCAAAAGCTGCAGATTTCCATTTCTTTACTGAGTCTTACACCTATGAAATATCAAATAAATGGAAAGAAATTTGATGAAAATTTAAATATACACGCAATAAGCAATTAAACTGATTTCTATTTTCTTCTTTCTTTCCTAATGTTTTATAGCTGCATCCATGTCAATACCATTCCTGGAGTTTTAACGGAAGGATTCTTTGCTTTATAGTAGCAATGAATAGTTCACAGGAAAAGTGGGTAGTTGTTTTTTTTCCTAATGCAATGTCTTTGCTTTTCAGTAACAAGCAATAGGACAGGAACATGAATAATTTCTTCTGCTAATGACTGGCTGCAAATAAGAAATCATGCACTGTAACTACTTGTTTTCCATGTGCTTAATCTAAAATGGAAGCTTCCTCTATTTTTCTTCTATGACAATGAAAGACGCACACTTTTGTTTCATCTTAGTAACAAAAAAACACGAAGAAATGCCAATATTGCAGAATGCCTATTCTCAATACACAAGTTATCAAAGCACTTACTCAACCTCATTAAGAATATTCTTATTGTAGTATTCTTTGATATAAAGGAAAAATGTGGTTTACCATAATCTAAGTTTTGAGAGTCTTAGTCACATAATAATACTATAAATGGAATATATACTTTTTAAAAAATCTTTTGTGTGTGTGTGTGCGTGTGTGTTTGATAAAAAGAAAATAATTTGTCGTAAAAATGAGGATGATATTTTTAAAATAAGGTGATTTTTGTAAGAAAGTTTATAGAGAATACTTCAGAGATTGATATAGAGAAAGCAGAATGTTTTCATATTTGCATGATAAAGTAATATATGTAATGGCTCGCTGCTTTTCTGGGTAACAAAAACAGCACAGCAACAAGACAACTCAAAATATTTTTAAATGACATGCATTTCCCTTTATACACGACTAATGACGAAAAATCTTAAAATAGTATGACTTTACCTTTTTAATCATTTTCTAATGCTATACTAAGCCAGATAGTTAAACAGCTTTGTTACTTATGAGTTTTGAAAGTACAAGGGCACTCATGCCATAGCAATGTAACAAGACATGAATGTTGCTACAATATTCCCAGCTTTGGTTGCTACATTATTTTATCTACATTTTCCCTCATATGGTAGAAAATTTTTTACACTGATACAAACACTTAAAACTGTATGTGGGATCATGAATTCTTAATACCTCCAGAGTTTCTATTTTATCATACAGAATAAGATTCTGAATTCTTTGGACTACTATGAGTATTTTCCAGTTTGGGCAAAAGACCTACTTGTGTGTGCTCACTGTGATCACAGGAAAGCAAAAGGTAAAGGACAAATTTTCTTCTTTTTATCAAAGAGTAAGAGCAAAGATGCTCCCCAAATTCCGGAGCACCATGTGGCAATAACTGTGCAGAGCCATTTAAAATTATTTATACAAATCAACACAGAACCACCTTTTACATTAAGAATATTTCCACAGAATTTTCAAACAACCTGCAGAGCTTTTCTTTGTAGTAGTGTCAGTTACTAAAAACCGTAACATCAAATGCTTATTTCAATTAGCTTTTTTTTTTATCACCTAACTTTTACAAATCTCCACAACAATGTATTCACAAGTTAATGATTTCCAAATTTCCTTCATCAATGAAGCAAAACAAGAAGGCCCTGCATGATGTCTGCAAAAACCAAGGCTGCTTTAAAGCAAGGAAAGACAGTCAGTTAACTGAAGCACCACATTATTCTGCTTAAAATGCTGACATTCAGATGTGAATTCCAGAAATGTATCTATTTGTCTCTGTGAAGGTGTGCACACAGACTTTAAATTATTCCTAATACTCCTGTCTCAGGTCAACAGCATACTAAAAAACACAATTCATGCAGCAACCTATATATTTTAGTGACAGCAGGACATATTTTAATGGTGTCTAATTAGAAACAGATTTTAAATCATAGATTGGCAAGCTACAGAAAAAATAAGCTGCACAGAAATCAGATGGAAATATGAGGACCAATAACCAAACAAATACAATTAGTGAAGTTTATCTTTTTTTCTCCCACCTATTAGAAGACAAGCTATAGAGACCCAGGACGTGTGCATGTACATCTCCTACTGCGTTAGGTCACCTTGAAATTAACAGAAAATTCAGAAGTCAAATCTTAATTTATGACAGTGCTAGAATGATCATTGCGATAACACGCATGTTATTTACTACATTAAACATGTTATCTCTGCATGCTTAACTGAATAAAACCACAGCTGGAACACTGAACCTCCACTTAAAAACATATTAATCTAACTCAGGAATTCCTAACTTTAGCTTTCCCTGGGTACCATCATCAAAGACAGAATAGTAATGTACAATACTAATGGACGTGGCAGTTTAGGAGAGACATTTAACCATCTAAACAATCTCTTCTTTCAACAGAAAAGAGGTAGATAATGAAATTTCCTCTACATGACTTCTGACATGCATGCTATTTTTTGTGAAACTACACTTTTGTATCCATTTAAGAACAGTAGTCATATTCGGGGACCTTGGTAACTCAGCTAAACAGAAATACATTAAAACTTTAGCTCTGAAGCACAAGAAATCTCTCATCTTCTCACAACACTAATAAATAAATAAATTAGCAACTTAACCTCCTGTTTTAGAAACAAGCAAGACTGAATCGTACAGGAAGTCCTGGAGTGAGACCACAGAAAATGTCTGCAAAGTCATATATAAACAGGCAAGGACAGGTACACCTAGCATACAGACTTGTATTGTTTTCATTCGTTTGCTTTTAATTCTGCTCTTACAGCTGTGAACAGCTTCACCGTTGAAAGACAGAATTAAAAAATTCAGCGGGCCACCATTTCCAGACATGAAGCTAATTATTTAAGCAGGACACTTTACAAAGGCTCTGAAATCCATAAATTCATGGATTTTCATTTTCCTTGTCACTCCTTAAATGTGAGGACAACAGAAAAAGGATCCTTCTACATTATTTATGGATATTTCAAACAAGATCCCCCTATAGTCAGCTTATTATCCAAAGGCCAAAAAAACTAGCTAAAAATCCACCGGTGATGTGGTTCCAAACTGAAAAGGCAGCATGCTAGGGAGATAAATCCAAGTCTGCTCAGGACAAATGACAATCTAGAAGAGTAAAGATCCTGCCAAGTGTTTGGAATATATTTCTATTTTTCCTACCTCATTATCAGGAATACGTTAAGACTTTGAGATCAAGCTGTGCCTTGATCAGTGAAGCAGCAGAGGCAAGGCGTACAACGCACATTTTGAAGAACCTTTAGATGCTTATGTGTAAGAAAAAAAAAAACAAATTAAGAGCTCAAAAGTACAAAAAAATGTAGCTGGGTTAAAAAGAGAACAGGACTGATGGTTTAGCAAACCTAGGATACAGCTTACTAAGACATAATTCCCACAATTCAATTTAAACTTCCTAAAGTCTGGATTTTTTTTTGATTTTTTTTTTCTAACCACAACCAACTACATACAGTTCTTAGGTACAACATTCTTCATCACTCCATTTTCACACCATTGATCACAGTACCAATATTAATTTTATGGTCCCATTCTGCAGAAATATTGTCATTTTCAGGCATTACCATTCCCTTTCAAATTATCCCACATTAGACCTTCCTAATTCATGTAACTCCTATAGCATTTGGTAGGCTGGCAGGTGCACAGTAGCAGATAGGCATTTAGGAGACAATGCTATGGATGGGGTCCTAACAGCACAATCCAGCTCCCATTCTCCTGGCTCTGCAGGAATAACAGCAGCACAGAACAGTAAAAGCCTAATTTTATCTATAAAGCAAGCCAACATGACTAAACACAGAGGCAGCAGACCTACACAAAATAGAACAATGTCATTTTTATTAAATCATTCTTTGCTGGGGGGTGAGGGGGGAAGTACTTTAATCCATTTTTGTTACTTGCCATGTCACAGTTTGTAGCCAAGCTATAGACTAATAAATCCTACCCAGTCAGTGTGTCCAAATGACCCAGCACACAGACCCTACGCTTGTAAGCAAGCAAGCAAGCTGAACAGTTACAGTCAGATAAAATGAGGTAACACTTAAATAATGAAAGAAATTACAAGTTGAGGAATCTTGACCACTGGGTTATTGCCTGGCTTTAAAACATGGTTCCTGGCTGTCCATATACCTCTGAAGATCAGGTAACTACAGTTACCAAGAGGACACATTACTACTGCCAAACATTGGCACTTGGTCGCCAGCCAACTCTTGAGACTGTTGAAATAAGATCTCTACAGGAAGGAAGTTGCAAGTGCTACATGGAGCTACATTTTACTATTGTCATAGCACTTGTCAGATTAACAGGTACTAAAGGCAGCTATAATGTAATACTTTGCACTTCTTTGCATCATGAGCCTGCTTCTCTAATTTGCAAAGCAATTGGCTCTTGATTCAAGTCAAGAAGCTGGGTCTGAAAGAGAAGGCTGGTGTTAAACCATTTTCATACTCCCAGTACAAAGGAGAAACGTCATCTCCAGTACAAGCTGCAAATGCCATGGAGATGGAATGTATTTGTGTGTGAAGTCACAACTATCTTCACATTCAAGGCAAAATCTTCACATTTTGTCAAATAGTTGAGAGTTTTCTGTTGTTTACAGTAGGCACTATACTAGAATTCAGAACACATGTAAAGAAAAATCAGAAAGCCCCTCTGAACTAAAGGAGGAGTCCTCACACTACCATCCATTACCCAGCACAGAGACCACAAAGTGCAGGAACTACTGAAATTTGTAACAGAACAAATGATTTGATACCTTTTAAGGCACTCCAGAGAGGTTCATAGGAATGGCGTATTACTGCATATACCAACTTGCCTGCCAATAACATAGGACTTGGAAAGGCTAGAAAACTAGCTAGTCCAAGCTGTGAGATTTAGTAGGCTACTCCCCATTTAGGAAAATTCTCTTTCATTTTTTATGAAAAGGGAACGAAACATGGTGGGATTCTGTGCTCCAATATTTGCAACAGAGATCATGGATCACAAAAAGACTGATGCTTTTTGACCAGCTTAAGTAAGCAAGTAAGGCCAAGTAAGACAAGGCTGATTTAGCTAAATACTTGGTTCAGCTAAATACCTGGTTCATGGTAGCAACCTTCACATTTTCAGTCAGAGCAACCCAAAAAGACGAAGCCTTTTGACCAAAGGCTGGACCCACATTCTGGCATATTACCATACTGCACTAGTCTAACAATGCAGTCCGGCATCACAAGTGGAAACTACAAACAACAGCCACACAAAATTTTGTCCTATCTTACAGTTATTTCACAAAATGCAATTGGTTGTGATCCATCAGCTTTTCCAAGGGAAAAAAGGCTCATCACCACCCCTATTTCAATTTCTCAGTACTAGGGGCTAAGGGAGCATTGTTATTTGGGTCAGGTGCTATGTTAACATCAGGCTATTTACCTTTAACATTAACCACAAAGCATTGCGATCTCTTATCCTTCATCTGCCCTTCTAGTATTCCCATACAAACATGGGTTTAGGAAGGAATAACGAACACTCATACAAACTCCAGTTCCTGGGCATAGGATCAGCTTTCATAAGCAACCCATGGACACCCCTTCAGTAGAGTTTACTTTTCCTATGGTTCTCAGTTGAATCATCACCACACCAAAATGAACAGCAAAAAAGACTACTGGCAAGCTGACAAAATTGAAAGAACCAACAACCATCCAGTAGTGGGATACCATATGAGTGCAAGTTACATTTCAGTAACAGACTGACAGATTAAAGCATGCAGAGGTTAGAATTCTAAAAAGCCTGCAAAGGTCATCCCACATTTCTCTTGCACTATTGATACCAGACTCTTTTAAATACAATTTTGAAAATTAAGTGTGGCAGGTACAAGATACTTTGGTCAAGGGTAAATCTCAAGACATTAATATTTCATTTTTCTCATATCCTTATCATTAACTAGACTTATAATATAGGATCTTCACAGCCAACAGTAATTCAATGGCAAAAAAGAACACTGGAAACACTGCTTCAGTGTTACCCTTACCTGCACGAACTCCTGAAATAATCCACTATCAAGTTGGTTTTTTCTCTTTCTAGTAGTATTATTTCTATTAATTTTTAAATTTAGAGAATGCTAACAAGAATGCATCAATATAAGGGAAAACTATTAAGTCTTGATGTATACCTACTGTTGCCACTAAGATATCAAAAATCAAAATCAGACTTAAAGAAAATATATTTTTGTTTAGCTGTTGGGTACAAGCAGCTGACAATTTCATCATGCCTGAAGATCAGGCAGGAGCACCTACAACTCAGGAATGATAAACAGTAGTAGTCTGTTGGTCTCAAACTCACATTTTGGAAGAAGTTGACTTTCATTTTCAGGTTCACAACTGTATTGTGACTATAAATGACACATTTCACTGTACACCATCATAAATATCTCTTTGCAAGCACCCCAATACCACCACTAGGTCTGGCCACTTTGGAACATAAGCCAGAACCAGTAATGTTGATTATGTTATTTTCCCAATTCTCATCATGAGACCTTTTCTACTTCATAAGCCCAGTTCTGAGATCTTCTAAGCAAACTATCCATGTTGATCTGAAAAAAAAAAATCAGCTACTTCTTAAGATAAAGAAAGCAGCTTTGTGCACACACACAATATGCATGTAGATGGCGGCTTTTTTGGTGTGGTTGTAGGGCAGCTTAGGTTGCAGGGTAGCTTATATGATCCTGCCCTGGCAGGGGGGCTGAACTCGAAGATCTCCAAGGTCCCTTTCAACCCCTAACACTCTGTGATTCTGTGAGTTTCTTGTAAAGCACCTAATTTTCTTGTAAAGCAATACATTAACATTTTCCCTTTTACTATTCCTATGTTTTGTTCCAGAGAATGAAGTTATCTCTGTGATTTAATTAACTCTAAGTAATACAACTAAAATATGACAGAGCTTGTAACATAGTCTCTAAAATGGTCAGTTAATTTTTCTCTTTAAGCAATTAATAAGCAATTATTTTATATCAGTTAGACTTACTGTGTTACCAGAATCAATATAGAACTTTTCATCAACACTCTTTGGAGAGCAGAAAGAGGAGGAAAAAACCCAATACATGTGCAGTATTCTCATTTTATTTCTATTTGCAAATTTAAGCTATCCTGTTCTATATCAGCTTCTTCAGTACTTGAGTTTCAAGAGGAAAGATTTTTTTTTTTTTCTTTACATTAAATTCTAAATGTTTAATGAACACCAAGTGATTTGGTAACATGAACTCCTTTATACTTAAAATGTAATTAAGAAAAAGGGAAAGGTACAAAACAGCATACAACAAGAAACTGTCATATGTCTGCTACATGCATACGAAAATTCCACTAGACACATTCTGAAATGTTTCCAGACTGGTTTCCTTATTTCTATACAATCAAAACCAAATTCCCGAAGAAAATGTTCCTCCAATCACATCTTCCAAATACTTATTATTATTACCTGTATATGCTGAACATACTGTACACAATCCCATGCCCATTCTAACAAAGACAGTATGCACAGAACATATATAAAAATATCTTTTCAAGAAACAAATTGTAAGATCAAATATTATAGTGAACATATAAAATCTAGCATGAAGATTTAATCCTGTTTACTGAGCAATAAGAATCTATACTTCTAGAATCTTTTATATCATGGAAAATCTAATTTTCTAATTCCTGACACCTGAGGCCTTGTTAAATGATGTTTGCTCTTCTGCTTATGAATGCATTTTTCCCAAACAATAAACACTGGCAGCCTATGGGATTAAAGCATGACAAACGTGGAGCTGACTCATGGGATCAATTAGAAAGCATCAGTACTTATGCCTTTTGTTCATTCCCTGTTTTTATGACAGTTTCTGCATTTTCAGCATAAGTGTATCACAGATGTTAAACGTCATGCTACAAGGCAACAGTACACTAGACAGAATAAACCTATTATCACCTATAATTGTATCACTTGTTATAAAGCATCAGTATTCCTTTAAAGTTTTAATAAATTCATAACGGTTTTAACTGAATGCTCACAGCTTCTTGCCCAGTGAAAGCATGTCAGTATATTTTTCAGTACATTTTTAAACACTTAAAAAGAACATATCGAATTGCATTTTCTAAGCTAAAAACAATCTTAAATACAGCCACTGATTCTCATGCCACCTCAGGTACAGCTTTCCCTCAAAAACCCACTATTAAATTCAGAAAGAGGAAAGCCTGGGAGCAGTACGACAAGCTGTTTCAGTCTCCATGCAGTTTGCCCGTGACAGGTTATTGACAGAACAAACAGAATTTGCAATACTTACCGAGTGTTTCTCCTGCTGGCCCGTAACTCCATGGTTAGCTGGGATTGCAAGTGGTTTCATTATGAAGAAACATAAACTGAAGTGAATTTACACATCATGTACCAATTTCTTATGGATGGTAAGTCACCCTTCTATAGCATTAAATGATAAAGAGGAGGAGTGGGGGAAACCACGCTGAAGCTAAAAGTGTCACTACTGGCAAGCTCAAAGCCCCCCTCACACTTGTAGCGCAGAGCAGCAATCCAAACGACAGCATTAGTCTCCATTTTCGTAACACTGAAAGCCTAAGCATGTCAGGACGTACAGAATCTGATGAAACCCTACATATCCAGCATTCATCCAGGGCAACAAAACCATGCCTTGAGCCTGAGCAAAGGGAGGAAAGAAAAAGGTGGAAAAAAAGCTAAAATGGCTGACTGCACAGAGACTCCCTCAAAAAGGCTTAATACAGTATATTAGTCAGGATGCAGGAACCAGCCTCCATCATTCAGCCAAGCATTGTTAATGCTCCCGTTCCGTCTGCAGTCACACACATCCACACACGCAGCCTCCCTCGCTTCCACTCCTCCAAAATCAGGGCAGAACAGCAAAACAGGGACCTCCTCCCCCGGCTGCTAATGACGCTGACAGCGTGGTGACCAGTGATCTCTGTTCCACTCAGCTAACCGAGTTTGCACAATTCATCTTAGCAGCATTACATTGATAGACATTTCATTTAATGATGCCTGTTTGTCACGATCAAGACGATCATGTCTACTGACCAAAGAGTCAGCAACAAAAATATAATAGCTACTCACACAGAAAGCTAGAGAATCACAAGTCTGAATGCAACCCACCAATATAATTACGTTATTGTGCTTACTTTGGAAGACCATGGCTGCAGGCAGTTGGCATAGCAACGCACAAGGAAAGCCATTTCCTGGGTAGAAAGAATGCTTCCTTTTCTAAATAAAAAATTCCTCTTAGGATACAAACGGCATTGCTGCTTCCTGCAGAAAGCAAAGACACTGTAGTCTGTCTCTTAACCTGCACGCAAGCACACACTCAATGCAGTTCGAGTGATGCAGTTCGAGTGATGTAAGCGGATATTTCTTTCTCTCTCTCTCTTTCTCTCTTTCTCCCCCTTTATCACATTCCTTGAGGCTCACCCCCCCTCGGTACTTAACCATTTCACTCATTAAGGTAGAGATGGACATTACAGATAAAATAGCAAGCTCTTGCCTGTATGTGGTATCAGCCTCTGAAGATCAAGGCAGCCCCAGAAGGGAAGGATCCATTTGCTGCTGGCTCCTAAGAATATCACTGAATTCAGGGTGGAAATAAGGACCCAGGTTTATCTCACCAAATTCTGAACTGAACACAACTTTTCATGAAGATGAGGATAAAGCAGAGGGTTTTACATCATCTCCCTTCCTCCCCCACCCAAAAGACAGCTTCTGCAGAGCTGTAAACATCATTATCAAGAATTTATAAACAGTGCACTTGACAAGCTCTCTCAGATTTTCAGCAGCTTCACTACTATGTGGGCCATAGATATCCAGGGTCTGTGGCAGGTGAACATGCACAACCCTTTAACATGTAATTTATAGTCTTTCTGAATATAGCACATGCTTCTCCTTGCACACATAAAACACAAATGTCACTAAAACCAGGAGGAGATGCAAGATCTGGAAGAGACTGATATACATATGGCTTTTACAATTCTTCTCTCTGACTGCAAGTATATCTTAAACTCGGAAATTTCCCAGTCACACAACACCACTTCCTGTGTTATACTGGCAGCATTATACTGCAGAGGAGTCGAAATGCAACAGGGAACGTACTTAAGCAATAAACTAATTGTCAGCCCTATATGACATCCATCTTAAGTGCTAGTAATTCACACCCCGTGACACAGGGGAGACCAAGCCAGAGCAGACAGGAACATGCCACTCTTCTATTAGGCTTCAACTTGAGTACAGTTCTCTGTAATGTTTACAATATATTCTTTAAAATCAGAGACCAGAAGTAACTTCAAGGTTACTTTTTGAACAAGAACAATAGAAAAAAAGACTGCACAGTTGTTACACGGGCATAAATGCGTGGGAAAAAATAAGTACTACAGAATACTGTGTCATACAATCTGCAGCTGCCTTCCACCAAAATAACACATCCACTGATAACGTCTTTCGCTAAAGAAATCACTGTGTAACAAACAACTGACAATGACTGCTAGCAAATGAGCATATAAAAATTAGTGGGACTGCATTCTAGTAAAGCAAGAAAAGATCCTAAAATACATGGTCTATTTTTTTTGCACAGTTATCCATTTCATACACAGCACATTTTCAATTTAATATATTTACATTTATGGGAGTTTAATGACACTTGTGCCCTTGATTGTCTAGTATATGCTCAAACATAAGTTATTCTTTAAATGACCGAATTACAAAAATTAGTTTAGAATTTTTAAAAGTCTCTGCAATGTGCCAGTGCAACTAAAAGATGATTTTACAATATTAATTCATGCTTAAGCCCTGTAAAACAGTCTAATGTTGAGAGCAACCAATTTTCCGATAGAGTGCTGATCAGAAATAGCAGAAGTTGTTAGTTCTAGCAAGCTCAAACTCTTTTTACTGCAAAATTTACAAACACTACCCGTGACGAAGCAATTACAATCCTTGAGTCTGATTCAGTGGCCTTGCAGTTAGCACCAATGTCAGGAACAAATTAAGTTCTGCCAAAACAGAAACATCCCCCCACAGCATAGGAAGGAACCACACCACTTTCTGAGCTCCATTACATACAAAACTATCAACATGCACCTTACTTGGCATCACTTGGTATTTCCAAACAAAATCTAGCCTAGGTTTCTGTGGCATAAGTCTTGAATGAAAACATAAAAAACCACGAAAACATAAGAAAAGTCAGTAAAACAGTAGAGAAAGGCAGAACTTGCAGATGATGATGCACTTCCTTGCTACTTATGCTTATCACAACTGTGCACCTCTACTCACTTATTAGAAAATGAAGTCAGTACTTCATACATGAATGCAAAATTTAAACCAACCTAACAAAGTGTATTTGATGTTCACATGCAGGCTGATGAAAACTTGCTGGTTTCTGAAGTATAAAAAAGCCTCTTTATATTAAAAATGTGAAAAATCATATTTATGTAATAAGGTGAAGAAAACACCATTCACAAGCAACTTTTGAGTCAATAAATTCCAGAAATAAATGGTTGATTCCATTTCCCTATTCCTTCTTCCTCAACTGTCACTACTTTTCAGATGCAGTGGTCAGTGTAATCATATGTACTGACCATTAGCAGCTCAGAAAATAATTACATATAAATTATATTTTATAAAAAAAAATACTAAAAGCGGAAGTTCAGTGAATCGTTGTATGTTTCAGTGAATAATGAATGAAACATTAATTACTGTAAGACACAACAAAACCCTGGAAAGTTTCTACCATAAATGAGTATGAATAGTTTATACAAAATCTAACTTCAACTTTGTGTTCATGTGTATTTCAAAACCCGTGTAAGAACTCCTTGCTTTGACTTCAAGTTTGGAAAAAAATAAGACATTTTTGCAAATGCTTTTAGGCAATTACAATTAAATCTTAGCAAGCATGATGTGCAATAATTGGACACGATGGGCTATCGCCCGCTTCCTTCAAAATACTGTATTTATAAGAAAGCTGGCATCTCTGTATGTCACAGAAAAGAACATGGAGAAAAAAAAAAACAAACAAAACTTTCATAAATAACTATCAACATTAGGATATTCTTTGGATACCCACAGGATCCTGGATTCATAAACAGTAGTTCTGAATTCAATGTAAAAATTGGTAGAGATCTCAGCAGTATGCACCATCCTACTGCAATGCCTCTCAACTGTATTCTTCTAAGCAGTGTCAACAATGCTTGGAGAATTAAACCTTTTTAGGTTAATGACAAATGCTGCAACCGCAGATTACCTCAAATTTTCAATTTCAAGCAGCTACCTTAACTCACAACTATTTACAGGAGTATTTAGAATTTTATACAGATAATATACACAGGAACCATTATTTTACTGAAGTACCTCAGAACCAGAAGTTATCAGCACATTTTCCCCTTCCCTTTGAACACTATGCAGAGTAGCATTTCCTTTATGTTCAAAAACTTCGGCAAAAGACAACAGAAATTTACTGTCACTTCATTACTCCAGTAGCTAGAAACCCTGGGGAGAGGAAGTCAAAGAAATAGAAAAAAAGACCAAAGAATAAACCCGCAATCACTACGCATGTCCCAAAAACATTCCCAGTGAAGGGACTATTACACAGGTATTACAGAGTTTTGTAGGAGGAATACAGACAGCTAAATTGAACAGCATAAGAACAGAATACTTAAAATTAAGGAAAATAAGGCAGAGGCATCTTTGCTTCTCCCCACCTATCTCACTTGGAAAGAAATAGAGGTTTAAAATTTACTTTTAAGATAAGGGCTATTGGGCATAAAACTGTTAAGCTCCCAGAAGCATGCTTCTGAATTTTATAATGCTGACGCTATCTCTCTCCTACTAGCCTTAAGAGAGAGACTGCTAAATAACAATCTGATGTTCCCCCCAGATTTAAAAAGACCAAATGAAACCACTAAAAACCTGGAAGAATAATTCACTCAAAATGCTACAAAATATTTAGATGTCCCTTAAATATGAAAGTCTTATTCTCGTGTATTTAGACAAATTTACTGCAATAATTTAAATCTCTGGTCATATGACCCAGTTTCATGCAAGCAAGTTCCTGTTCATCAGCATAATGCAGACACAGGATGGCTCAGGCATACCTGTCCTATTTGCACGTTCTTAAGAATTTTTACAATTTTAAAAACTTTAAATAAAGCTGTTGAATAAATGAATTTTACCAGACATGTTCTCCAAGGTTAGCTTCTATGACTAGAATACCGCTTTGGCCAAAACGTTTGGATAAAGTACTTGTCAAATTATTTTTTTTTTAATTATTAATAAAGCTGTGGCATTAGCATCATGACAATGTTCACCGTACCATTTGCAACACCAAAGCAAAAGTTACAATGAAGTGATGGGGGTTGTTTTAATAGCCTATTTACTAATGTTAGACTATTTGAACAAATGCCCCTTCTGTTGAGCTGCTGCTGCAGATCAGTCTCTAATGTGGATCTTTAAAATAATGACAAGCTCAAAGTAGTCAGGCTGGTACCTCAGCTGGGCGGATGTGCCATAGACTGCCAATCTTCCCTTTGATGGCAGACTCATTTATCACCTTCTATGCACAACTCTGTTTTCAGTACAGCAAACTCTGTTTGCAAACCATCCATATTAAAATAGGAGCAAGTTATACTATTAATTTTAAATACTTGCCATTGAAATCTCTTACATACAACAATTATGTCAGAACAGACATGAAGAAAACCTGTAAATGATGGATACTCAGACAAGATGTCTCATTTCCAGAGTACCTAATTTAGCTTATGAAGCTGCCTTGAGCAAAGGCTCACACAGTAACAGAGCACACGAACTCTTCTCTGGACTCTGTATTTATTTATGCTTTAAATCTAACAATGAGTTTAAAAAAAATTAAAAACAAAGATCAGCATAACTTTTGTGTTCCTGACACACGTAGAAGGTCTTACTTATTGAATTTTGCTTGCGAGATCAAAAATGCTCGTAAAGTCACGTGAGAAGATGTTTAACTGATTTACCTGTGTTTTTTACATAAAGAAAAGGGCTATTACTTATGCAAGCCTAAAGTTAAAAGCACATAACATGGCTTTAAAAGTATATAATTATTAAATTGTATATATCCCTGGATATATTATGGAGCAGCTCATTTTAGAGGCCTAAGCACTTGGAAGAGAAGAGGGTTATCAAGAGTAGTCAGAATGGATGTACCAAGGGGAAATCATGCTTGACTAACCTGATAGCCTTCTATGATGTTGTAACTAAACGGATAGATACAGGGAGAACAGTGGATGTTGTCTACCTTGACCTTAGCAAGGCTTTCAACACAATCTCCCACAACATCCTTGTCAGCCAGCTCAGGAATTGTAGGATTGTAGACCGGACAGTGGAATGAAATAAGAACAGGTTACACAATAGAGCCCGAAGTGTGGTGCAGAGTCCAGCTGGAGACCTGTAACTAGCAGAGTCCCACAGGGACCAGCACTGGGTCCAGTCCTGTTCAACGTCTTTATCAATGACCTTGATGATGTGACAGAGTGCCTTCTCAGCAAGTTTGCTTGAAACTGGGAGGATTGGCTGATTCAGCTGGAGGCTATGGGGCCATTCAGCAAGACTTGGACAGACTGGAGAGATGAGCAAAGAAGAACCTAATGAGGTTTAACAAGAGCAAGTGCAGAGTCCTGCATCAGGAAGGAACAATAAAATGCACCAGAACAGATTAGGAGGTGATCTGCTAGAGAGTAGCTCTGTTGAAAGTCCTGATAGACAGCAAGTTATCCATGGGACAACAATGTGCCCTTGTGGCCAAGAAGGCCAATGGTATCCTGCGGTGCATTAAGAAGGGCATGTCCAGCAGATCAAGGGAGGTTCTCCTCCCCCTTTACTCTGTCCTAGTGAAGACTCACCTGGAGCCCAGTTATGGGCTCTCCAGTTCAAGAGGGACAGAGATCTACTCAGGAGAGTCCAACGGACGGCTACGAGGATGATTAAGGGGCTGGAACACCTGCCTTATGAGGAAAGGCTGAGAGACCTGGAGCTCTTTAGAGAGGAGAAGACTGAGACAGGAGAAGACTGAGAGAGGATCTAATTAATGGCTATAAATACATAAGGGCTGGGCATCAAGAAGGCAGGGACAACCTCTTTTCACTTGTGCATTGTGACAGGACGAGGAAGAATGGATTCAAGCTAGAGTACAGGAAGTTCCATCTCAATATGAGGAAGAACTTCCTTACTGTAAGAGCTGTAGAGCATTGGAACTCACTCCCCAGAGAGGTTGTGGAGTCTCCTTCTCTGGAGACATTCAAGACCTGTCTGGATGCATTTCTGAGTGATCTGCTCTAGTTTTTGTCCTGCTCCGGCAGGGGGGTTGGGCCTCCTCTTTGGAGGTCCCTTCCAACCCCTAACATTCTGTGATTCTATGATTAAATGTTTAAAATTAAACATTAAAATTTTATATATTAATGGTTTCAATTGGCAGAATGGTCACGGATTAATTTCCTTCATTTTTTCCACTCCTTAAGTACTAAACCAATTCAGTCTGTCAGGATAAAGTTTTTCCCAATGTTCATAAAATTTTCTCACTTTGGTTTCAGGACAAGATTTAAAGATAATCTGTTAAATGACATAAGACTGCACTTCTGCCCTTAAAGTGTGAAAAAACAAAAAGCTTCATGCAAAAAAGCAAATGCTTTTTAAAGTCAAGAATTACAACATCAGGCACATAGGACTAGCAAGGCCTCTTTATCAGATCTAAACAATACCTTGACATCAATACCTGCTGGGGACGAGGGTCACTACTGCGATATAAACTGGTTTGCTATCTTGGAAGAAAAACAAACACTCACCAAAAAAAACCCAAAAAAACCCACACCGCACACCAAACAAAAAACACCGACAAATAAACAAAAACAAATAAGAAAACAACAAAACAAAAAGAATCCCCCCACAAAAAAGGAACAAAACAAAACAAAAAAACAAACAAAAAAACCCAAAAAACCCAAAAAAAAACCCCAAAACACACACACATTGTGTCCACACCAATTCCACAGCAGGAATCAAGGGACAGGTTCTTCACATACAGGAGGCACCCCCAAAATTTTATGTTCTTCCATATATAATAATGCAGGAAAACTTTCTGGAAGCTGGATGACTGCGTAACTCTTTCATGTGTATCCCTACTGCTGCACTGTTAAAAGGTAAGGAGAAAACTCAGGGATTTTTCTGATGTCAATGAATTGCTGAATTTCTAGACGATTATTTCTTTACTAGCCACACGCAATGCTGTTACCTGAAATATCTGGTATGTTTCAATTTCAAGGATGATTGTTCTGGCACAGAACTAAATTTATCTGAGATCACTTAAGGGAGGTGAACAATTATTTAATGTTTAAGTATAAAATATTAATGGATTAAAACCAAACAAAATACAGATTTTTCCATTCTTCTCTAAATTCTAGCTGGTTTTCTGTTCCTTTTTTTTTTTATTATTCATTTATTCATTAGGACATTTTGGCAATAGTGGAGGAGGAGTAATTTTGTTTAAGCAAATACGCATTCTAACAGTTTTCATTGAAATTACTTAGAAGCTTTAATGTAGAATCTGAAACTCGTATCACTGTTTTCAAGGTGCAGACATAAACAGGACTACCAGAAAACCTCCGGTCTGCTGTTAGGTTTCCCAATTTCCCCAAATAACGGTGGAAATTTTGTGTGGTTTTTACTGCCATATGTGATGTTGAGTTCTTTCTGTCCATCTTCTTGAATGTTCATTTATATTTTTTCCTGGGGTAACTACTTAGCTCTGATATTTTGAGGAAGTTTAACTTTGAAAGGGACGATTGCTATTATAGGATTTTCATTCATTTCAGTTGTCTGCTGGAAGGAAAGAACTCTTGGTTTTCTCTCCAGACAGGTTTACACAAAGATACTCTCCGAAGAGCCTACACTCCAGGGGTTAAAATCAACACTAAAACCTGTTTACCAGTATAAGATCATTTTCTTTTCAGCGAACTCTCTCCTTATGCCCCTGCACATCCTTCCTTGTGTAATGCACCACACACTAAGATATCTTGAGAGTTCTGTACTCTGTCTCTAGCAACTGTACAGAAATCACTTATCCAGACCGTTCACTTTTATCAGAAACAAATACAATGCAACTTCAGTTGTCCTTTACTTTTAAAAATAATTATCAAGAGAAATGAGCTAAATTAGTTTTCAATAGGAAAAAAACAGGAAAACCTAGGGCATGCCACACAGGAAGAGATCCAGGTGGGTCTTGAAAGTCTCTAAAGAAGGTGACTCCACAACCTCTCTGGGCAGCTTGTTCCAGTGTTCTGTCAACAACCATTAACAGATGGATGTCTCATTTTACATATTTAACACTACGCTTTTCCCTTGCAATTACCAGGTCAGTTACCTAGATGTAGAAGTGCTTAAAAAAATTAGTTAAAGTGCACCTACTAGATCGAGTATCCCAAAAAATTTGGTTCTACATGCTTTTGTATTCGAAGATTATGATCAGAAAAGCTTTCAGCATGCTTACTTTTTAAGATGATCTTTTGTGAGCCATGGATCATTTGCAGACTTTTAAAACCAACTGTTGCAAGCCTTTATATTCACCAAGTTACAACATACAAGAGTATTATAGAGAATATAGTGAAGTGAAAGGAAGAAACCATAAAATACACAATCTGTATAGTTTTTATGCCAGCCACATCAACAATACACATAATAGCTGCCAGCTGTTCTAGGTACATACCAAAACTTTACTGTCTGAAAATTCAAAGAAAATCAAGTCTAACAGCTCAAAATTAAAGCCCGGTTACCTATACTTGGCACTCATACAACAGAATACTAACGCTTTGACTAGACCTCACATAACTAAATATTTCCATCAGAGATGTGCAAATACTCATCATTTACAAAGTGCTCAAAGGTGCTCAACCTCACATCTAAGAACAACGTTGCTTCATACTGACCTGAGTATGGCTACATAAGCACATTAACAAAATGGTGAAGGTGAAAAGAAATTACACACAAGCCTTGTGGTAAATTCAAGAAAACTACCCTGATTTACTCAGGACTTCTTAGCTCCCCTGAATTATCATCTACTAGAAAACACAAGCATGGACAATGGCACTTAGACTTCACAGGACTAGGCAGGGCACTGTAATAAACACACATATCCAATAAAGAGTTTGCACATCAAAAAATTTTCTCAGACGTACTAGTGTTTAAATAAAGCAACTTATTCCACATTTTTTTCCTATTCACCACCTTAGGCCAAGAAAAATCTTTGCTTAAATTTTAAGATGAAGACTACCTGGAATATATATGATGGACTTCACTGTGTCTTTGTCAGCAGTTGTATCAGCACTTTGAGAGAAGCCTAGTATCTGCAACTTGGGTTACTGAGTCTCAGCTAAAAGCTTAGAAACAAGTTGAATGTGCAATTACTATCGTAACAACTGGATTCCTGCACTTCAGTCACACACAGGTTTTACAGAAATCAAATCACTTCCCTCTTTCATCAAAGAAACCCACCATCAGTAAACTACCATGTCAGACACAACCTCAAAGATCTATTCTCTACTTTATTCCTTAAACATGCTTTCAATCTCCAACTCTGAAATGTTTAATTCCAAGGATTTTTGTCATTTAAAAAAAATATATCAAAATAATTCAGAAGTAGGAATTATAGCATTATTTACACATAGCAAAAGTTACAATTATCATGAAGGTTCAAACATGTGAAAATCTAAGCTCTATTAAACTAAATATACAGGGTTTACTTCTAATTTACTAACACCATTCTAATTAACTTTCACAAATTACTGTTTAAAATCATGACACCAGACTAGAAGCCAGGAGTTACAAGGCTACAGTTCTTATTTTAGTACTAAATTCTAAAAAGCATTGTAAATTCTACAAGCTGTAAACAGGACCTAGTGTCAAAAATGCATCTAAAAAACCCCTCAGTAATATTACTGACACTATGTTTGCAGAAAAAACAGCATAACTTCACTTTTTCTCTTTGAATTTCCAAACCTAATCACAATTACAAATCCAGTTATATCAATGTGAGCCCTTCCAAAGGGAATGGAAGAACAGCAAATCTCAAATGACATACAAGTTCTGCAGCAAGGATGATGCAATATATAAAAATAGACATCATCTGAACCTACAAATTGGGTAAATAACACACAGCATGTCATTAATTTTGCATTAGATTGCCAGTAGACATGACTGAAAGGATGATAACAGTTTTGTTTTGCTTCAGGTGCTACACAAAATAAAATGATAGTATTACATATTACCAATAACACATAACTTAATACATAACTTTAAACAGCAATAGTTCCTTACAATATGAAGGATGGATGTCATCTGGCTAAAAAGGTTGTGTTTTGCCACAAAACAGAGACCATCGGGATAGGAATTACATATTGTCATTATAACATTACCAGTGGACGTTCCCATAAAGAAATAACCACCTTCTATACAAAAAATGTTTAACAGGAACTGCCCAAATCATCTTCAAAATATACCTGCATATAAAACATAGGCACACACTTCAGGGATTAGCATTACTGCATGTCTTCAAACATTACATACACAGACTACATATATCTATTTAGTATTTTGTATTACTTCCTAATATGATGTATGCATCAATCTCATTCTAAATAATAAATAGATCATGATCAGGGAATATATAAAAACAGCTCCTTTTGAAACTGCACACTGAGTATTATAAATGCACAAAAGCAGTTTAACAAAACCCCTCCAACAGATTTGTCCCCAACCTGTACTGATGGTTGTTCTTCCCCAGATTCAGTACTTTACACTTGCCCTTAGAGAATTTCATTAGATTTCTCCCTGCCCAGCTCTCCAGCCTGTCCAGGTCACGCTGGATGGCAGCACAGCCTGCTGGGGTGTCAGCCACTCCTCCCAGTTCTGTGTTGTCAGCAAACCTGCTGCGAGTACATTGTACACCTTCATCCAGGCCACTGATGAATATATTGAACAGGGCTAGACCCGGTACTGAGCCCTGGGGGATTCCACTAGCCACAGGCTTCCAGCTAGACTGCCCATTGACCACAACTCTCTGAGCCCTTTTCTTCATCCTGTTCCCAATCCATCTCACCTCTCAATGATCCAACTTGCAGTTTCTAAGCTTGGCTGTGAAGATGCCATGGGAGACAAGTGTCAAAGGCTTTGCTAAAGTCGAGGTAGATCACATCCACTGCCTTGCCCTCATCTATCCATCTAGTGATGCCATCATAAAAATCTACCAGATCGGTCAAGCATGCCTTCACTTTGTTGAATTCATTTGCATATGTCACAGAACACAACCTTCTCCGCTTCCTTTCTCCTTGCTCTTCACATTTTTCCTCTGTCTAGGGGAAAACTAAGTTACTATGAAGATCAAAAATTAAACCTGTTTAAATATGTTCAGCTGCCATAACTCATACAAGCCTCTAAAGTCAAAACCCTCAAACATCCTGCTTTCTCAAACATTTTTGACAACCAAGTGTACCTCACTCGGATCCCTGATAATTTTTCTGTACCTTTTTTCCATTATAAATAGTCTTGAAACTTTCAAGGTCAAGGATGTTTAAAAATAAATTCTTTTTTTTTTTTCCATGACCTCTCCATATCATTTACAACTCTGTATGAAGTCAAACTTGCAGCATGTCCACACTTGCTTGTTTGCTACCTTATCAAATAATTTTCGTAGACTTGGCAAATTAGGTCAGATGTAGTTTGTTCTTCCTAAAAGTAAGCCTCTTTTTTTTTTTTTTTTGGGGGTTTTTTTTTTTTTTTTTTTAGTGCAAATACAACTGATACTGTGATTTCCTTTTTGTTTTAGTAAGTGAATGTGTATTAGAATAAAAGTGCTATATAATCCTAAAAATCATTAGGAACATTAAAAGCTGCAGCTATTCACAAGCTTTAAAGGAAAACTGTCAAATCTTTCGACTGATTTCTTGTAGATTTGGTATCTGACTGTTCCTACTGATAAACTAAAATGACTGAAATTTCATATATAATAAAAATAACCAAGTACACTACTATATTGACATCAATTTACTATGTAGAATACAATGCGCTAACAAGAATACATTATGTCAAGGTAAGCACAGGGTAAGTCACAATACTGTAAAGCCCACATTGTTGAGAAGAAAGCACATATGAATCGTGATCATTTTTAGTGATCCACGGAAAGACATCCAGCAATATGTATTTTACAACATAAATAAACATGAAGAGAAGCAAGTCTATTATGCTGGTTTTTAATGTTAAGTCTCATCCCAAATTATACTGGACATCTATAACAAAGTTCTAAATAGAATCAGCTTTTTAAAATTCTTGTCTAATGTATTAACTACAAGAAAACATTGCTTTTCATCTTGCAAACTTCCACATTGCTTCACTAGCCACGCACGCTGAATAAAGTAAACCAACTAGGCTTTTGCATCAAATCCAAGCAGAAAAATTTAAAATTCATGTATTTTAAATCCTGCCTAAATGTAGAAGTATGACCTACAACAGCTTTGTTGAGTTTTAAAATATAATTTTGCAGACAAAGGAAGAAAAAAATCTGTTTCAAAAAACAGAACAATCTGAAATTTTCAATCCAGAAATTTTACACTCTCAGAAGACAATGCGAATGCAAATGGTATCAGACAAAAAAAAAAGTCTACTTTGACAATGCTTTGCACTATAACTTATAAGTTGATAGGGGCAGGAAGCAAGGTTTCTACAAATGTCAGCAAATTAACTAAGCAGGTACTTTAAAAAAAGATTACATCAAAAAGCTAGAAAAATCCCTCATTCTTATTTTTTCAGGGAGTCGTGGCTGCAGATGAGACTTGACTCAGCAACATTAAACACTGTTTCATTTCCAGCCTTCTTCTCATTTGAATTTTCAGTCACCTCCTTCAAATGAAATCCCGAAGGACAATATTTTTTCTGGTCTTAATGCATCATCATGATGACTGGCTTCATGGCACAGTGTGTGAGGGTAAAATTGTTGCTTGTAACTTGAGGATGCTGGGATTATTGAGGGCTCCATGCCTCCTGCTCTTTTTCTTCCAACATCGGATAAATAGACTGTCACTTCATGTGAATCTCAAGCTGAATGGGATAAGAAAGTCTAACAGAGGCAAAGAAACCTTTTGCAGGTATTTCAGCATCAGTTTGTTTTGGTTTCTTTCTTTGTTTTTTAACACCTGGCTAAGGGTGCACTGGCAGCTATTTTCATAAGACTGTTAACTAATTCAAATCTGGACAGATTGTTACAGAGCAAAAAAAACACACACTATACTTTCTGTTCTGGACTATTCACAAGTGCTTCAGGATTTTATTTACAGGCCTGACTGCACCTTTCTAAATATTCCCCAGTAAGTTTTGATACTTTGCCTTTGGCAAAGTATAAAACTATGTTATAGACTAGTAAAAGCCCACATATCAAGTCTAAGGCACAGGAGAGAGACTATCACAAATCAGGGAATTATAAATTGATACTCATAAGCTCTATGGCACTGAAGAACACCATCTTATCTTGGAAAAAGTTACTTTTCCTTCATGAACTTCTGTTAATTTACATTGCATACATTATGCATTATATACATAATAACCAGCTCACCAACACTGAGGGTGGGCATGACAGATTCCTCACAGATGCACTGAAGCAGCCATAAAGTTTATTGGCAGTAAGATATTAAAAGAAAGTCTACCCTTTTTTAAAATTCACTCCATAGGTGACTATTCTATTTTAAAGTTTAAAAATAAAATTAATTTTAAAAAAAGTAAAACAACAAAAAAACCATCAGGCTAAAGCAGAAAAAAAGCCCTGTACGTTCCCAAGAGAAAGGTTCAACACTTTCAGGAAAGTTGCTCAAAACAAAGGCTTTTCACTGAAAACACTAAGCGGCCTTAAGTATAGATACACACAGAAAGAAAATCCACATTCAGAAGATAAAACCCAATTACTAGCCAATTACTACCAGTAACTCCCAGTTACTACCCAATTACTACTTCAGTGTTAACACTAAGAACAGTTTCTGACACATTAGAAGCACAAGCAAAATTTTTCCATCAACAAATCTGAAGGTTTTACAGATTCAAGTAAGAACATCTCAAACTAAATTTAAGAGGATTTTTTATTTTCTTCCTTGAAAAAAAAACAGATCCATTTCACCAAACAACAAATGGAGACAAAAAGGATGCCATTTTATCAGTCTGATAAAACACATTCCTTTTACTTCCATGCATTATGAAGATTCTATTTTCCTTACTCTGGAAATCATCAACATTTGTTCCAAAAGTAACATGCCTAAGTATGATATTCAACATTAGATTTCACTTCAAATGTTCCTTCAAGCAATAGAGCAAGTTATCAGAATACTACAGAGTATTTAAAATTCCTATCATAATTTGAGAAACGCATTATAATTCTTAGAGATAATATTTTAGTAACCATAAGTTACTCAGTATCATTCCACTGAACAACTGGGGAACACTAATGTTAAGATAAGGAACTGAGTTCCTAGAAATGTACCACACTTACTGAAAAAAATTTCAGCACAGAAGTCGCTTGCCTGTGATTGTGGAACTACACTGAAATCTGAACCCTCTAAGATAAAGAAATGAGTTGAAAAATGCAACACAGAAGGGACTTTTACAATAAACACAGTTCCTGGTAAAATATCAAGAGAATTGACTGAAGTAATATTTAAGGAAGAATTTTGAAGCTAAAAAGCAAATAATTTATTTCTAATTCTATCACAAGGTATTTCTCAAGCAGTGGGAACACAACAGTTTGACAAGTCACATTCTTATCAAATGTTGTATTTCATGGATGCAGAGTCAAATCAAATGGATGCAAATCACTTTGGCATTCATAAATGCAATTAAAAATTCAAGTTAAGTTTAAAAGATGCTGCTCAGACGTTCAGATAACTTTGACTGCATTTGAGATCCAATGTCAGGCAAAACCTGTATTTTGTTTTGTTTGGTACCATTCCAGGATAGTCAACTCATTCAGGCACACTTTTCTCCCTAGCTTGGCAAGCCTTTGTTTCAAATAATGGTACACATAGTTGAGAGGAGTCTATGAAGTTCAGCTTCTTTATACTGAATCAGTACACACCATCAGGATGGAAGACAAGCAAGAAGCACTGTTGCAAAACTTCAGCTAACAAAAACATTCTATTGCTTCTTTGATGCTCATCTCATCACACTCCATTTCCCTCTTCTACTGACATACAGGTACTAAACAGCAACAGGAGGCCTATTTTTTTAAAATCAAAATCCTCTGTGTAATGGAAGAGATACTTGAGTAAAGTGTCTGCCAAACACTAAATATTTTATATCTATCTTTTGTTTATTGTTCTCCATTTTCTCTAAATCACAAGATGTCAAAGCAAGGAAGAAAGGCCAATCAAGCTGGGCAAGAGACATTGCGTTGTCACGGTATTCCGCATTTACATTAGTATTTTTATAGAATAGTAAGATTGCTCAAGTATCAAAGCAAAGGCTAGGAGGCAATTTTAGTCATAACACTGAATCGGTATTATGATATAATTCTGCAAACCCACAAGTAAATTGTTAGTGCACCATAAGCAGTAAGTTACAATACCTGAGGTTTAGTGCATTCCTGTGAGCCAAAATGAAATGAATGCCATATAGGAGGAAAGGAAAAGATGAACATTATCAGACATGCCATAGTACATTCCACCACTCTGAAGATAATGTTAAAATTGTATTAATGAGGGTCCACCGTCCCCTACAAGTTGATTCTATTGCAGAAAGCCATGCTACAACTAAGAGCACTTCATTTTTAATTCTTGAAAAGCACAGCCATGCATCTTCATTTAAGCTCTACATTTTTCTCTACATTTACACAGAGATACAGAAAACTTTCTTCAGAAAATACTGTTTGAACTTTGTGAACAGCATTCAGAGACTACTGCAAATAAAGCATCAATAAGTTATCAACAACAACAAAAGTCATTCTACATGGCAATGGTACAGATTTCAGGTATAACAAAATATAAGACAATTACAAGTTTTGTGAAGATTTTGAGAATGCTATCAAAGCAGTTTTATTACTTTGAATCTCATGTATCTAACACTTAAACTAGAACACTTCCACAAGGAAGAGCAAACTTGAAAACTAATGCATCATATTAATCCTTTTTCAATTTCACTTTAACACTTTATTTACTGTAATATCTGAACATCTGTTTTGGTTTTTTTTTTAATGCTTATCTAAAATTAAGAAGCAGAAGCAAAGACAAGACCCTGACATGCTGACCAAAGAATGGATGGGCAACAAGCCTACAAGGTACGTGCTACAATATGCTTAAATTCCTATGTGTTCCAAAAATACCCTGCTTTCTTCAGTCAATTTTAACAGAAATCAAGACTAATAAAATGAGGTCAAGGACATGAAGCACGAAGGGAGAAAAGACAACGCAGCCTTTAACATGGATGGCTAAAGCTGTAACAACACTATTGCTAGCAGAAGCGAATGAGAGAACAAGGTATACAAAATCATCAAACACTGTAAAAATAGTAGGAAATGGGCTATCACAGAGTCTTGATTACACTGTAAAACTCATTTAAGCTTATATGACTACTTGCTTTGTTAGGGGAGGAGAAGGCATCATATTACACATTTTAAGACAATATTTGACTTTCATTATGGCACATTTTACACATTTATTTGGCAATCTCGTCCAACTAAATATGAGATCTCACTTGCAATGAATTTTCCAACACACACACAAAATCATTATGAATTTGCACAACAGAATGGAACACACTGGGCTTTTGCTCTTAAGTACCACTTAAGCTTACAAAATCTCATTAGTCATACCTAAAGTGAAATTTATGCAACAGGCAAGGACCTACGAATGCAAATGGCATTGCGTGCAATATAAACATTGCCCTTCTACAGTTAGATAAAAAATCACACTAGAACTGTTTGCAAAGCACAACTTGCACATCTAAATAATATGGACAAATGTTATTATTGCTGTAATTCCTATGAAGTACAATATCACATTTATTTTTTTAAAAAACAGACCAGTGAAATGTTTTATTTTCAAACCAAGTGAAGTAGCTCAATCCACATTAAATTTAGAAGCAATTTAAACTGCACTGAAAATTAAACCATTAAAAGCCGTTGTATAAACAAAACCAAACTGTTGGCATAAAATGTAATTCTTCAACTCATGAGGAAAAGCCTTTATAATTAACAGATGTAATCAAACATCTACACACAGACACACTGAATATACAGGGAGCTGGCATGCAAGTCAAGGAATAAGAATAAAAAAGGAAAAATGGAAAAAACCTACAACTGCATTGGATCAAAGATAGTATTTTAAAAACACTAATGCTCTAATCCTGCAAATTTAAATCCATGTGGCTTATGTTGTGCAAAATCCAGCCCAATGAACTCAATGAGATTAAATATGCACAAAGTTATTTATGCCTATGTCTTTATGGGTTTAAACAAATAAATGATAGCCAAAGGCAAACAGCTTTTCCAGTATTTTGCTTACAGTTGAAATCAATACAAACCAAACATATTCATCTAATAGAGCTTTTTCAAATTTAAAATCCATATAAACTATGTTGTAGAACAAGTTTCAATTATTAGTTTACTTTCAAGTCTGGAACTTCTAACATGTAAGATTACACAAAAAAAGAAATCAGGTAAAATGACCGAATGATATTTCTGATGATGGGCAGACTATGTAGATCACTGAAACACAGGTATAAAGTGCTCTCAAAGTAGAGACCAGTACACCAGTAAAGGTTAAATTGACATTTAAGTTCTGGATAACAAAAAGAAATTACAGATTTTATGCATAAATTTGGCCTACTGCGATGTAGCACAGTGCTTTTACTGAAAAAATTCTTATATACATGACTAAATGGTTCACAAACTCACCTTTTACACTGTTCACTAAATTATTTGTACTGTAACTTAACATCAAGAAGAAATGAGAACATAACTTCTTTCACAACTCCAAATGACAACTATAACATTAAGAAATAATACATGAAATTCACTGTTATAAGAAACTTGCTTTTCACCTCTGAATTAAGATGCAAAAGTCACACGTGTTCACGTAGTGACAGAGCCAAATTCACAGTATTATAAGGGGAAACTTCCCTAACAAGAATACTACTTTAAAGACACCAGGGAGAATAGCCAGTTTCGGTGTTTTATTTTTGGTAATGTTACTGTTTATGTTTTTGTGAACCATAAATACAGACACCTTACCGTATGGTAGCCTCTAGGTAGAGGGGGTTTCCCCACAGGATAAGGGTCAACAGTGTCAATAATTGTTTGTCGCTCCCCTTTTTGGTTGATTTTCCTAAATCTTCTTCGAGACTGCCTATGAGAAGCTTGACGCTGAAAATACTCCTCATTTTCATCCATGTAATCAACCTACAATTGATACAAGAGAATGTAATTTCCTACAAGAAATAAAAATGTTTCTTCTTGTTAGAAACATAACAAATGCTATTTTCAAAAAATATCAGTTAGCTTTGAATTCCCTGCATTTTCAGCACTAAGAGTGATGATGTTTAATAAAACAAAACCTAAACGTTGGTATGAACAGCATCACTGCATATGACCACTTTTCAAAAATGACAGAAGAAAAATTCTCACTTCCTCCCCCTCTTCTTACTCTTCCACAAGTACAAACATTTCACCACTTAATACATTGCAAAAAGAAAACTAGTGTGAGGGAGCACTTGGTAGTTTTCCTACTGACCCGAATCTATTTGTCACTTCTACCTTCCCTAACCAACCTATGGCAAAAGCTTCACACTTCAACAGGCAGCACTGGTTTTATTATTGAATTCTAGTATTTTGAGGGCATAAAAGAAGGTTTCCTAGTAGACTAGATTTACATAAAACAAAATGATTTCAAAACAACAACAGGGAGAATAAAAAATACCTATTAGGTATTTACTAATTACAGATTTCTTCTGGACTCCTGTTGTCCAGGCATTTCCTCTTCCCTATGTCTCTCTTTATATCGCTCTTCATTATATATTATCAAGGAATGCACAAGAGAGACATACAGCAACCACCAACTAAATTGTATACATATTTGTGTGTGTGTATATATATATTCAGTATTACATAACTGTATATATATATTCAAGAAAACAAATCTGGGACAATAAATCCTGAACTTCTTGTCACATATGAGTTACACAAACCAGTTAGACAAACCAGGGGGCCAATACAGGTGCAAACGGTGAGGTGTAACAGGCTGCTATTGAGGCGCTGCCCTTTACAAAGTTACAGAGATTAAGTATAGTGAAAAAGTAATTGGCACATCTCACATATGCCTTCTGTGTCTCCTAATAGATTGTAACAGCTTTGTAAGGTGATTTTCCCAATTAGAATTGGAAGAGGGAGATATATTGTTAAACATCGAAAAGAAAAAGCTACCATTACACAATCATATTTATCTGTTCACAGTGAAACCACAAAAACCTTAAAACCCACAAAAGCATGCCTGCATTTACAGGAAGGCAAGTTAGGTACCTTTTTAACTAATCAACTTTAAAGTACAAGACTAAAGCTGTAACAGATTTCCTGAACTTCTGCAAGTTTTATGGAAACTGTCACTTTTTAGGGGAAAAAGTTTAGTGTCCACCCTATATTTGAACTATCATCTATATATGGCTTAGATAATTGACATGTCTGTATTATGAACAGATCACTATCTCTGACAGAGGGAGAAAAAGGCATTTAGCCTGTTGATTGTGCATTTGTTCAGACGATGCACCCTGAGGTGGCAAGTAAAAATTTTTGAGCCTGTGAATCCTCAGAGACAACATTGTTCTGACGAAATAACCCTCTCCCATAGAAGTCTATAGACTTTCACAATGTTCAAACTGTTTCTTCAAACCTTAGACACCTGAGAATAAATTTAACTCAAACAAACAATTACTTAAAATCTAACCTAAAATAAATACTTTAAAGCATTTATGCTTGCCTATAATAATAAAGCAGCTTAAAAAAAAAACCAAACCACAAACTGTTTTTCTATTCTGCTAGCACAAGAAAACTTCAGTTTTACAAGAATTCTGAACAAGTAGATGTAATAACAACAAAAAAGATGCCTTTAGTACTCAAACGATGCAAGTATGTGCACAAAGAATGGCAAGAAAGTTATGTGACATCTTGAGAAACAGGAAACTCTTGAAGTTTTATTGGAAGTTGAAGTGTTACCAAAGCTGATCTTTTAAATTTGAAAGCAACTCACCACAATCATTTCAGATGGCTCTAAAACAATGCATTCACAACCACGTCTGAAGCTTCCTGCAGAACGCTTGCCAAAACTGAAAACCAAAAATACTTCAGTAAGAACCAAAATCAGAGCTATAACAAAATCCATAAGTACACTTACATCTTCTCCAGATATTGTAAAGCACAGAAAAAATGTAGATACCACAGCACAATGTAAGTTTCATACATATGTCTTTTGATAAGTAACAGGACACCAACAGCTGTGCATTTTGTATTTACATATTGTATTTACATGATAAATAATTTCATTAACACTAAAACAAGTGTCAATCAAGTGCTGTCTACTGAAGGTAGAACTACATTACAAAGTTTGATCTAGTATCTACTGACATTACAGTATAAAGTTACGTGAGCTATCTGCATTTCTATGAAGAGAGCTAACTAGCATAGCAGGGAAAGAATGAAAAGGCTGACCAACTTCAACTAGCTCTTTTACTTAAAAGAAATTCATAATATAAGGATGCTGAAAATAAGAGTATTCCCAAATTGAAGAGATAAGGACAAGATTGTTTTCCCTTCCATGTCCCATTCACATCTCAGTGTAATAATTAAGCATGATACTACTTTGCTTCCTGTAGGATAAAACCCAGTTATTTTAGTTTCAGTTTCTGAAGTGCTCTGCCTGTGTGAAATGAACATGTGTGTCTGCAGGCTTCACTGATTAGAATCCTTGAAATGCAGCAATAAAGGTGGATGCAGAGAACCAGTACATAATTCAGTGAAATACAAGACCTTAATGGTTAGATTCTTAATCATATGCCATCAGAGTGGAAGAAAAGACAAACAGCTAACGTTTGTTTCTGGGATGTGTGCTTCCCCTTCCATGTAGTTCATATTTAAGCCTGCAAGTTCAATGTCAGACCTTCCCAATCCCAGTCAGGAAGGCAGGACAGATGACAACATGGCTGGAACTTGAGGACCCCTCTTGTAGCCTGCTGTAACAAACCTGCCCCATAATTTAGAAAGAGACGATATAATTACTTACCCTTTCCCTTCTTCAACACAGCGCTGCAACAGGCATGTAACACCTTCCTATCTCAAGTTCAAGGACAGCAGCTATTAAATGAGTTTATGATAAATTTTACAATCTCTGAGTTGATTTACTTTCTCCCTTTTTTAAAGAATAACTGTGTGTCCTTTTTTATATGTCCTTTTTCTTATAATGAAAAAACTATGGATCAGGTTAATGACCAAGAAATTAAGTTTGACACTTTTGCAATAATCTAATGAGTAATGGCTTTATTTCCTGGTATCTTTAAGAGTACTTGAAATTGTCTAAAATGCAAGGTGACGTTGTAGAGTAAAGCAGTATCCATAAAATTGTAAAATCTGAATTTTAACCAATCTTCTAATGCACAGTCATGGTGACACTCTTCAGCTACGATGTGTGTGAAAAGTAACTTTTAAGGTTTTTTTCACAACAAGCAAACTGAAGATGTTCATACACTATTTACAATGGTATATCTAGACAGTTTATACTGTTTTCCTGTCCTGCCTGGCAATTAGTAGAAATAAACTTGCTAACCCAAAGGCTAATCTCTTGAAAACAGCACGTTTATAGCTCAAAAAGAAGGCAGACAAATATTGAGAAGAAATGCCAGCTATGCTTATTCATCAAAATCGCATTTAATGATACATGGGACTTCAACAATACAAAAAATTTTCCAGAATACTAAGTGTCTTGAAAAGGAATGTTCAATAAAGTCAACAGAATGCATTTTTTCCAAGAGGCAAACACATGCTTCCTCCTATAGTACAGCAAAAAAAAAAAAAAAACCAACAACAACCCAGGGTGCTTTACTCTACAACATCATCTTGCATTTTAGACAATTTCAACTACTCTTAAAGATTCCAGAAAATAAAGCCATTACTCATTAGATTGTTACAAAAGTGTCAAACTTAATCTCTTGGTCATTAATCTGATCCATAGTTTTTTTCCTTATAAAAAAATATTTAAAAGGACACAAAGTTATTCCTTAAAAAAGGGAGAAAGTAAATCAACTCAGAGATTGAAAAACAACAATGCAAAAATGGTGATTAGGAAGACAGCTTACTTGATATTCTAATTAAAAACAGAAATATTCCCTTTCTTCTTGCCAATCCTTGCTTTCTTTGTAACCACTGGTGTAGGTCTAGAATACACTATTTCTGGATTTGTTTGCCAGCCCGTTTTCTGGCCTCACAGCAAACACTAATTTCAACAGAAAATGGAAGTACACTTTTCCACTCCCTATTTCTTCTTCCTCTATTGGTGTCTGTAAGTATCAACTTTGAACTTCTGCCCGTTGCTAATCACTGCTGACATCCAAAAGTTTCAAGCTTTAGCAAACACAGAAGAAAAAGATGTGTTTTGCATGTGCTTTTCTATTCTTGAATAACTTGTTTGAATTTTACTCTTCAGCACAAGGTAACAGGTAATCAAGACATTTTGACTGAAGACATTCACTGAATTACTATAAAGAAAATTCTTTATTTCTGTTCCCAGTAATACACTGGTTCTTGCAGTAAATAACCACATCATTGCTGTACTGCTTATATTCCTATGGCGGCACAAAATTTATCAGAGAAAACAGTTCATGACTCGTATCTATTATCTTTGACCAAAGATCAGAAGGCACTTCAGACTGCAAACAAACTCTTATTTTTGTGAAGTATTGTAGGCAAGAAGAAAAGCAAATCAAAGCAGAAGAAAGTAAAATGACCTTTCAAGTGCCACAGCTCCCTTCTCAGATATGCCACAACAGCTAAACCTCCTGACTTCCAGCTGATAGTTCATGATCAGTGAGAAATTCACATAACCATAAAAATTAAGAACGTTTCCTGTGGTTGTCCACTACATCTGGACACTTCAGAAGTATTCAACTTTGACTGTGGTAGAACATCCACCACCGTATTGCATACTATCTGTTGCAGAACCGCAGTTTGGTACCAACATGTGGTCACACAAATACCTGTTGACATGCAATTTAGAGAAACAACAGGGAGCCCACTTTTTCAATTCAGAAGACTGATATCAAAGTCAGTAGGTTTTACCAGAATTAATTTCTCAGAGCTTCACACAAGAGCAAAAAGCAAAGACCAACAAGAAAGGTCTTCAGTAACACTCTTCTTTACCTGAAATCCTAGCTGCAGTAACTAGCCACTAGATAGGTAGAATAATGCCACCAAACATACTTAAATAACTTGTTCTCAATTAAATCAAGACATTAGTAAGCAGTAAAAAGAAGCAAATACCCAACACCTAGTACAGTCTGTTTACAGAGCTGATCAAAAAGCCAAAGCTGTAAAGTCTTTTATAAAATAGTAGGAGAGGAACTTCATACATGGGACCACATGCAGGCATGCAACCTGTTGTGAGCAATGCTAGATATCACATAGAAACATAGAAACTGATAAATTTATTCCTTCCCTTACTGTAGCTTGAAATAAGTCTTTGGATATATGACTTCATAGTTAACTTAAGGTTAAACCACATTTTTGTTTTTAAAACGCACTAGATAATTTTACATATTATACACTTCACCATTAGTTGTATCATATCATTCCTTAATAATTTCTATCAAAATTTTGTTAATATATAAGACAAAAATTTCTCTTCCTACCTAAGCCTTATTAATTACAGCCCTCAAAATAGCTCTTTTACAGTTATAAAGTCAGTGATACACACCTGAGAGAACTCCAACTTTACAACTATTTTCTCTAAGCTTATGACATGCATAAGAGAATTTCACCAAAGGAAGCTAAGACAGTATAAAGTTATGTTCACAATGGTGGCTCTCAATATGAGATATAAAGGTTGTAACAGTAATTTAGACAGCCAGAAGGGTGTCTGGTTAGGACATTGCTGCCTCACCTAAATTCCCCAAAGAATCTTGTTCTGCAGTAGCTTTTATAACACCTTTTTTTTTTTTCTCCTGCCAGATAAACTCTGACTTGAGGTTCCCTGAATATTAAACTTCACAGATGCTCTCCTCAGTACCTGTCCTAGAAGCAATATCACTTCTGGAGTCCTTTTCTATCACAGTTACTTTTATTCCCCATAAAGCTACTGAACTCATGATGTGAATATAAACCTAATATATTAAAAAACGTATCTTTAAAGTTACACAAAACAATTTATTTGCAAGAATCCACTTTACAGTAACAATTTCAAAAGCAGATGATAAACAATTGGTTAACTCTTAGAAGGTTAGATATTCTTCCCAAGCAACTGCTCCCTAACTATACTTCTCCCTGCAGCACTTGACAGACATCTAATTTCCCACTTGACTTTGCAAAAAGAATTATTTACAAATAAATTCATTAGTACTGAAAAAATAACTTTTGTTCAATATATGCATTAAAATCGGTTATTTTAATCCATTTAAGTAACTTACAACTTCATTTCCATTCTAATGCATTTTAAAATTGATTTTACACCGACTGTAGATAACAGTTTCCTCCTCTGTAAGTGTACCTTACTACATACATATCTCATCTTGTAACTTGCTATACTTAAAACATAAACAGTTTGCTAAAGAACGGATGTATTACAATTCACAATATGCTAGTTAGTAGACGATGAGTTTTAAATGACAGCTAAGCATTTTCATGTTTCCCAAGTTTACACTTTCAGTTTTCATTAAAAAAAAAAAATCTTTACAATTATAAATCTAAAACTAGTGCAAGTCTTTCAGTGGCTGATAGACACAAAAATGAGACTAAGACCACTGTCTGCATTTATTCTCCTTCAATTTTTTTATATTTATTAATAAAACAAAACAACAAAGTACCTCAATTAAATGAAACACAAAGATGTAAGTAACACGTTATTTTTTACAAGCACTTACAAATAAAGACAGCCAAAAACTTCAAGGTATTGAAGGTGACTTGTTTTATCATCATGACACTGGAGAACAACACAGTTTTCTCCAGACATGACCCATCCATTTCCCCAGGTCCCCAAACATGCTCATACACACATACACACACGCGCGCGCACACACACACCCCTCTTTTCAAAGCTCACTGGAAAGGTGGCAGCTACTGAAAGAGGGTACACTTCCCTATCAGCATTCAGCCCTTTCCCCTTCCCCTGGGCCTCCAAATTCCTATTTGCACATCAGCCCAGCTCCCAAATGGGAAGTTTTATCTCCACACTGGAATGTACATGCATTCATCAAAAGCGATGCAGAACCTGAAGAAAACTCCACTAACGACAAGCACCAAGAAAAGGTTTTTCAGTGAGAAGCCTTTTTCTTCCTTCCTCTTAAAGATCAAAGATCACGCACAGAGAACCCAATTTCACTAGCAACAACTGTCAAAAAAAGACAGAAAAATCTGGGTTTGCTTCTATAATGTAATCTTAATCTTTATTTCTTTTGATATTCACCACCTTGTAACATCATAATTAATCCACATATGAATTACAAGTCTTAGTAAAACTACACTAAAACTCACAAAGAAAGCTCCACAAGATATGGTCACCTGTGTGGGGCACATTTTTCAGCATATTTTTAAGTGCAAAATACCATTATAGTTTCTTGCATTTGTAAATACTTGGAATGAAGCTGCTGGTTTAGAATAAAGTCTATTTAAGTGGCATTTCCACTACATTCAAAAGCATATTCCATTTAGACATGTTCTAACACAAGGGAAAATTCAAGTAACACGTTTTCTCGTTTCACAAGTTCTTAGAATTTTTCCATGACATATTTATGCAAGGAAATAAATTCCATATAAATTCATGATAACAACAAATCTTAAGTTATATAGCCCCATATGTCCAAACTCCTTTAGTAAAAATCATATTGCTTCAGTCAACATCTACATACAGGAGAATCACAGAAAACTACAAAATTAAAATACAGAGTTATTGCATTAAGCATGTTTAAGTATTTGAAGTTATGTAAGCCAGAGTCTTCATTTGCTTTTACCTGGCACCCACTCTAGAAATGCTATTACCACCACCACTATTTCTATTCAAGTGCCCCTCCTGTGTTTCCCATCTTTCCTCTACCCTCCATTTCTCAACCCGGGAGCACAGAGGAGACACCATTCCCCTGGATGGTTTATTTGCTGCACATCCTGCCTGAATGTGCTGCATGATGTTGCTTCCTCATAGCAGCACCATGACCTCAGCCATGACCAGCAGCTGCTTTCCATCACCACATCAGTTATTCTCGGATGATACAGAAGCAAACACGTGCAGAATATCTGGTCTCTCATAAATGCCAAAGTCAAGTCTTGATGTAATAACATTTAACTTGAAAAAATGTCAAAATGCATTAGATTTATTTCTAAAGCAAACTAGTCACACAGAGTTCCTGAATGAAATAATATAGAGTGGTATTTAGTAGATATCTAGAAGGAAGAAAAATGGGGACAATTTTCTATCAGCAATTTACGTATAGTAAGAGATTCAGTCAAGTTCTTCTGACTTTATCTTTTTTTAATTATAAACCAACATTTTTTGGTTTGGTACATCCAGATTAAAATTAGATACATCAGTCCATCTTAACGGCTTATTTTAATCAAGGTAGATTTATCTGGGTTTCACATGAATGTGCTCTGAAACCCAGACTGTTCCTCCACCCAATCCTTGCCAGAGATAAAAGAAAGCACGTTACAATTTAGAAGTGTGTATACATGCACAAGACACCCCTAGGGAAATGCTTAAGTGTTCTGATGAAAACTAAATTTGGCATGGCCATTTTCTGACCCCTCAGAAAAAAAAGACAGATCCCTTCATGCATGCAGAACTGATCTAATGTGAACAGCCCTTTTCTGGGAATGATGCAAGGAGGGAAGGTAGCAGCAGGTTTCCCCATGCTTAAAGCTGCACACTGGAAGCTCTATGAAAACAAGGGGTTTTCAACTAAAAGATAGAGGATCGTTATCAAACAATTTGATCTTCTGTATAATACAGGCTGACTTTTCTGATTCTCATTCAAATTAGTATCTGCCTTTTAGAAAAAAACAAGCAAATAGGCAAGTGAAGTCGAAGCTGCTTTTGACATGCATTAAATATTGCTTAATTAAAAGGTGGCAGTCATCAGCATATCAAAATCATCACTAGAGTCATATTTTTCTTTTAATCTATTTAATTCTTACAATGTTATTATATTTATAACATTTAAATTTATTTTCAGCAACACCAGACCGTTTCTGCTTTAACAGAAATGCTTTTCATTTGTAAGGAAAATTGAGATGCTGCCAACTCAAATATGAGTTGAAGCTGTATTTGTGAACCTGTCACTGTATGCAAATTCTGGAGACACGAGCTCAGTACATACCACAGATAAGGATCATTAGACTCATCCAGTGTCATATGATAGCTTAAATGTTTACAGTCACAGATACAACAGCTCATGTGTCAGGGAAGGGACTCACTTGCAACATCACAGATAAGTATGTCCCACTTAATACTTGGCTCAGGAGCATGTGCATGGGGGTGTTTCACAAGAGGAAAAAAGAGCCTCAACCACCGCCACAGCTCCTCGCTTGACCTGGGGCTCAAACTACCTGTTGCTTGTGGGGGAAGGAATCGTGGTGTCAAGGACAATAACCCTTGTGCTGCAGCAGGACGGTGTGAAGGTGGGAACAAGCCAGCAAGCCAGACAGAAAATGCCTGACGACTAACCAGTGCCTGTGAAGGACACTGAAAATATAGGACAAGCACTTTTATAGTATATTAACGCTTTAATTCCTGCTAAAAATGTGTGAAAATTAATTTGAACTCCTGAGTAAAGCTTTAGTAAACTCATTCAGTATTTTGAACATGTTTAGTTGGCATCCTTACAGATGATAGACTACAGTACTTGATCGATGTAATACTCATAGGGATTTATTTCTTACGCAAATAGAACCCAGATCAGAGGATGCATTAATCTCATAATTTATAGCTGAGTACTGAAAGTGCTTCAAAAGAAGTGCCTGAAAAACCCACAGTGAATAATTTGAAATTATCTAGATTATGGAGGTTTGCTTCCATAGAAAGACCTTTCAGTCAACCCATGAAGCACGTGCCTCATGGTCTTCACACAGCTTTTTCTTTTTGAAAAGGTGGTTAATTTTACAACTTCACCTAGTTACAAGCCTGAGTATGGAAACAAGTTTCACTAATTTAATTTAAAAAAATACCACCAACAAATTGAGTAATGTTTCAATTTGTTGGTTTTCGCTTTCGCTTTTTAAAACGTTACTGTAAAGCTGAAGTTTATCTGAAAAATGGTTAAAAACCCAATATGATAAAATGCTGTAAAGACTAACAAATTGGTTTTAAAATTGACTAGAATACCAGTTAGGCTTCTTTATGACCCCTTCATAAATACAAAACAAGAAAAATGAGTTTAAGATACTATCCTGTGAAATTCAAGATCTGTATTTATAAACTATGTAGACAAATATATAGAAAAACAAAATTGGAATGTAGTAATAGTGGCAAGAAAAAAATTTAGCTTGTTGCACCAGCTCAACTTTGCAGTGTCTCTGGTATGGAAAGCTAGAAGGCATCAGAACAGCTGACAGGAAAGATTTTTGTTTGAAAAAAAAAAGTTAACCTTATTTTATTTATTTTAAAATTAGAAGTTCTCATTATTTTATCATGGAAAACATTCAAAGATGAAAGCTCTTTTCCTAATTTTTTTTTTCTTTAATTATTCCTTTTTAAAAAATAATGTATTTTAGCAAAGGGCTTTAATAGACACGGATTTGCTTATGCTTCATCTTAATGACGTCTATGTTGCTATGGAAATAACTATGACATCAAAAGATCTACATAATGGTCTCAAAGAACAAGAAATAGTCGGAAAATATTACTTAAGAAACAAGACCTTGAGTGAACAGTTTGTCTTAACATTCATGAAATTCAATAAAACAGAGGAGTATTTTTCCAACTTCATACAAAGCTGTTAGAAGTTAGATCTTAAATGATGACTTTTTTTTTTTAACCTGGAAAAATAACATAGTAAGCTTTTTAATGTCCCCCTATGTAATTTCATAATTAAAGTACTAGAAATTTTCATCTCTTAAAATAAAAAGATGAAAAAAATAATTTGACATGAAATCTAGGTTTTAGTGGTAAAATAAGACCATAAATATTGACATTTTCCACCACGAGTTTATGTCTGTCTTATTCAATAAAACTGATTTGTTCACCTGGAGGGCTAAAAACATGACCTCAATAACTAGTTTTCATAAATCTTATTAGTACAATTCAGATGTATTCAAGATATCTTTGTAATAAGTGCCCTATAACTGTAAACGAATAAACAAACTAAGCCAGAGTAAAAATATTGACAATTTTATTTTAGCTATTTAGATTATAATCTGAAAATAAATTATCCTTTACTCAACATATTTATACTACATCTAGTGTCCCTGGATTTATTTTTTAGAAACACTTGAAAGAAAGATCTCACATTTTAAAGTGTTTTACAGTATGGAAAAACATTTTGTAAAACAAAAAACTATTTGTAGAAGAACAGCAAAAGCATATTAATAATTACAAATATATATATATTCTTTTAATTCCTTCCACTTTTCCACAAGCCTGCAAATAAGTAAGAAAGAAAAAGTCATTAGTTCAGTTTACGAACACTGTCCTTCAACAAAAGTCAATAGAAGTTCATCTCACATGAGAGACAGGTGAGCTAAAGAAAAGGCTTTTCCCCACATACTCCACAAACATAAATGCAGGGACAGCTACCCCATAACACTAATTGTTCAACAGTAATAAATCATACCCAATTTCAGGATGTAAAAGGGACCTGTCTAGTCACTATTTGTTGCTCCCTAGGTTGTGAAACCTTCACCACTCTGCTGAAAACAGGCTTTTCCCCAGCATACCACACCTAAAGCAGCATTGTCACCTTCTCACTCTGCAATGTACTCTGTCCCCTCTTCTCTACATGGGTGTAACTTCTCCCTCTTTGGTATTCTTAATGTTATTCCTGCATATAGTTCATTTCGTTGTAAGCAAAGACCAGATGACTTCTCATTTCATTACACTTTTATAACACCCAGAGACCCTGAGAACATGGTCTTCCTTTTTCTCTCAGCAAGAATCTCATAATGCTCTTTCCTCAAGTATTCTGAAGGGTGTTTTTTGATGTATAGCAGGTTTGTACTAAAACTCAAAACCTTAAATATCAATAAATTAAATGAGAAGGAACCTTAAATCAGAACGGATTGCAGAACAGGTCATCTCACTGCAATATCAACTCTGAAAAAGCAACAGTTTTCTTCTCATAAATACCTTTAATTTGCAGTGTAAGCTAAGAGTGAATACACATAATAAAACAGGTTTCACATCTAAATAACCACATACTTTATTTTCCTGTCCTCAACTTCTCAGAGAGAGATCTCATTTTTTTTTTCTATATCCCTATTTGTATGCAAGTAATTTATTTTCATTTCAGTAACAGATTTTGATATTAAAATCAAACCCAAAATTTTACAAACAAGATACTAGTATAAGTGAGCACTGGTGAAATTAAATGTTTCACGTAATATATAATATATAATATATGTAATATAATATAATATATAATGTATGCAAGAATCATAAAATCAATGCTTCAATGATTGATTAGATGTTGCTCTCAATTACGTAAAATTGTGACATGCTCCATGAGAAACCCTAATGCTGATGCTAGAAAGGGGTGTCTAACCAATGAGACATAAAATAAGCTAAAGAGAAGAGTCAGAAATAAAATCCACACTGTTTCAAGGCCTGGTATTGTTGCAGTGCATTTTTGACACCAGGTATCAACTAAGAAGCTCCAAAATTTTTCAGTATGAATATGTCAACATCCTCAGGAAAAAGTTTTCAGTGGAATGAATGCATCCATCCAAGAAAGCACTCTAAAATATTGCCGCAAAGAAAAAACACACAACTTGGACACATTTTTTAAACATCAAAGAGCCATAATTTTAACTCCAACTTTCTAACATTATAAACTGGGATATGAGAGTTGGTATCATTCACAGACGACAAATTCCTCTGTCAGCTACTTTCAAGGAGATAATCCTTTCCTGTGTTTTCTTTTTTTTCTAAATGATTATCCCCCATGAATGTAGTTAAATCCCTCTGCTTTGTTTCCTTTTTTCTTTAAGGTCTCTTTCATTTGCTTTTATCTATGAAGATACATTCATGCTTACACAGGAAGAAAAAAAAAAAGTCTACTATCCAAGTTACCTCAGATTTTGTATCTCCTTAGCATTGGCTATATTCAATATTCATACCACACCGAAAAATTTATTATACTTACTCTATATAGCAAGTGCAAAACCAACTTAAATCTGTTCACAGGCGGGACTTGCCATAAAAACAGTGGTTTGGATTTATACTGTTACATGTGAAGGCAAGAGATCGGATGTCTGGTAGAGTTTTACTAACCTTTAAACAAGCAACAACTATGAATGTGTAGTCATATAGTACAGGCATACTGTGAAATCTATAACCTTGTAGATAATGGTTATCTCTGGGAACAGGACAACAGAACATCTCGAGGCACCTGAGCATGCTGAATAGAGAAGAACCAGTTTTGCAGCAATAATAAGAGTTTAGGCTTTAGGTCACTAAAAGAGCACAGTGATGAAGAAGAGAAGATGAAGTAAATGACCACCAGAGGTCACAAAAGATCATTGAAGGGAGAAAAGACCCTAACCCTAATTTTATTAGGCATGCTCCGACTATGTAGATGAATACCAGGAATCCATTAGCATAAACCTGTCCTTTCTAAGAAACATAAACTGTATGTGTGTTTAACCTGCATATAAACCATGTACCTAGCTTGTATTGGTAGGCACATTTGGAGGAGTGATCCCCTGTGCATCCAGCACTGCAAAAATAAAGAATTCCTGCTTGATAACTTCGGTTATTGAGTTTTTCACTGCGTCACATGCTTTGTTTCTATGCTTCATATCCAAATTCCCAAGCATAATTTTGTCATTAAAATGGATACATTTAACTTTTTTAATATTTTTACATGCAGTTTCAATGGGCAAGATAAACACCATTGACCTGAATAAAGCACATAAGAAAACGTAAGAAAAGACTACTTAAAAAAAAAATTTAGAGCAACAGTAGCAGGAAATGTCATCTTACCTTACGAATACCGTATGTGAAATAATGAAAAACTGGACCAGAACAAGGACTTTTGAATCTACAAGCTCTATACCATCAATTAATGGTGTCTCACCTAAAGGAAGTGTATGAAGTTATTCTGAACATTCCACCAATACACTTGAGCATCAGCAGGTGATTCAGACCATCTCAAGCGCATCATCAGGTCTTCCATACGGAAAGACAGAACTCAGCCACTCCAGGATATACACCTAGAAACTACTACAAGTCTTGCATTTGTCAGGGATTCGGAAGTTGGCTTTTCTCCAGCCATAAGCATTTCCATCCCTGAAAACCTCCCCACCATAAGAGAAATCACAGAATGGTTTGAGTTGGAATGGACCTTAAAGATCATCTAGTCCAACTCCCAACAGCCAATCTTTTTCAGTCTTGTCCTCTGTCTAGCAACAGCTCCCAGAGACACTCGCCTTTTATAATTCAAACCCCTTAACTCTCACCATTAAATGATACTAACAGAGCAAGTATTGTCCAATCACCAATATACAATTTTATTTTTCCCGTATCAGATATGCAATGTTGATTTAGACCCTGTTCTCAGACATCTACTCTTGCAAAAGCCACAGATATTTTTCAGAAACATTCAAGCTCACTTGAAAGTTATTCAGGTCATTTGACACTTTCTGCTTCATTGTTACCTTCACATCTCATTACAAACTTGGAAGAAAGCCTGGTAGCACTAGGCACACTACACATTAGTTTTCTATTTTTATTTTCAAAAGATGCCAGCATAGTAGATTAAGTCCCTTAAAATTTTATCAGCTGTGCAAGAATGAAATTCCAGTAGCAATGAAGTAATTGTTTTGACAGAACAATGCCAGAAACACCACCCAATCTCATCATTTAGGAACTGTGTTCTCTTCTATTTTCCAACACCTCAGATACTGTCAGTACACTTGGAAGATGACCAATTTCAAACCTCAATGAACTCTTAAATTATTCATCACAAGAGGAGATGGGTGGGATAAAGCAAAATGTATGCAATATCAAGCTCATTTAGCTGTAAAAATAATCTGAAGTATTCAGAATTAAAAAGACTGTACACCAATTTCTGCAATCAGTAAGGACAGTTTCAGATGACATTACTGGTAGAACTGGCATATGCTCTGCATCACAAACTTTGCTGTAACAAGCAGGTGACATGACAACACCCACTTAATTTATGACTCCATTAATTAAGCTACAGCCACAGCTGACTGTGACTCTCTAAGTGAGAAAGCCAGATTCAAAGAGCTTCAAAACCTCCCTGCGTAACCTCCCTGCTAGCCAGCCCCCAGGGCAGCTCCCGCTCCTCTAGTACTTCACAAGGAGGAAGGCAATGGCCCGCATCAGAAGGCTCCAGGCTTCACTCATAACACTCATTGCCATGATAGCAACAGGAGATAAACAGACTCAAGGCCAGATCAGGCACAATAAAATGTTCCCTCCTGTAAGTAGCCTTTTATTTTCTCCTGAGTTTGACTTTCAAGTAGTAATCACAGTCATATGCACTGTGATAGTCCAATTCTGTGCTTGCAGGTAACAGTAAACATCTCCATCCAAAAGGACATACACAGTCTTTTAGGTAGATGCAAATGGTACAAAGCAATTAGCGTTGCTTTCTCAATGTATATTTGTGAGTATTTCACAGACATATACTCTGTCATAAACGCACTACCACCTTCACTACTACTTCCACCTTTTTTCTTCATCTTAAGACCTCAGTCTTTCCTAGATTAAACTGTAAAATCATGCCCCTTCATGCTTCAGTTTCAGCCGATGGACTGAGATGCTGAACCAAGGCATTCAAACCAGACAGAAGATGGCACTGGAGGTCAGCCCACAACAATACCATACTCTATACCTTCCCACCAGCCCTTAGAGATCATCATGAGCGTGGCTTCAGAACAGTGCTATCTGGATACAGAAATGAAGAAGCAACAGACAGGTCATGGGAAAAAACAGAGACAGCAACTAGCAATGGGATGGGGGGGAGGTTGAGTGTTCTGAGCGCAAAATAAATCCAAAGTACACATTTTCTAGTAATTTCTTAAATGGACTTAAAACCATAACCTGGAGAGTTACTTTTCTTTACAAATATCCAATGTATGGTCTTCATATTTCCATCATGAGACTCTAAATTCTTAGCCATAAGCAAAACAAAATACCAGGGAGAAGCTCAGTAAACTCATGACAGCTCTTAACTCCCTCTGAAGCTTAAATAACCAGCAGCTCCCAAAAGAACAACCGTGGTCTCCCCTCAGGAGGTTTTATTCTAAAACTCTTGGTTTCCTGCTCAGAGGAAAAAAAAATATCAGTTTTAGTCAAAATAAAAATTCATCTTAGTTTAAATATTTGTGCATATTGGTCACTCTCAGTTAAAACACCAGTTTCATTCTGTTTTCTTGTAAGTTTGAACCAGCAATAATTATTATTAATAAAAACTAAACTGCAAAACCATTAGGGTCATATATTGAGAGAAGGACTTCATTGCTGACAGTAAAGCTATCAGTATAACTTGATTCACCAAAAAGACTGATGAAAACCAGTTTTCCATTCAAAATATAGATGTATAATCCATCATAGAAGGTTAGGAGTTGGAGTCCAACCCCGCTGCCAAAGCAGGATCACATAGGACGTGTCACACAGGAATGCATCCAGGTGGGTTTTCAAAGTCTCTAGAGAAGGAGACTCCACAACTTCTCTGGACAGCTTGTTCCAGTGCTCCGTCACTTTCACAGTAAAGAAGTTCCTCCTCATGTTGAGATGGAACCTTCTATGCTCAAGTTTATGCCCATTGTTCCTGTCCTATCGCTGGGCACTAAAGAAAAGAGATTGTCCCCTTCCATTTGACACCCACCCCTCAGATATTTATGGACATTAATAAGGTCCCCTCTTAGTCTTCTCCTCTCAAGACTAAACAGCCCCACTTCCCTCTGTCTTTCTTCATAGGGGAGATGCTCAAGTCCCTTAATCATCCTTGTAGCTCTCCATTAGACTCTTTCCAGTAGATCCCTGTTTCTCAAATGGGGGAGCCCAAAACTGGACACAGAATTCCATCTGTGGTCTAACTAGGGCAGAGTAGAGGGGGAGGAGAACCTCTCAAGACCTCCTGAACAGTTTTATTAATGCAACCCAGGATGCCATTGGCCTTTCTGGCCACAAGGGAACATTGCTGTCCCACCGATAAGTTGCTCTCCACTAGGACTCCAAGGCCTTTCTCTGTGGTGCTGCTTATCAGCAGAGCAACCCCTAACCTGTACCATTGCCTGGTATTATTCCTCCCCAGATGTAGGACTCTACATTTGTCCTTACAGAACATCATGAGGTTCATCTTCGCCCAGCTCTCTAGCCTGTCCAGACCCCGTTGGATAGCAGCACAGCCTTCTGGTATGTCAGCCACCCCTCCCAGTTTCATATCATCAGCGAACTTGCTGATGATACACTCTGTCTACTACTCTATCTCTATATGCTGATGAACACTCTATCCTCGCGTCCAAGTCATTGATGAAGATATTGAACAAAACTAGACCCAGTACTGATCCCTGGGGAACACCACTGGCCACAGGCCTCCAACTTGACTCTGCACCACTGATCACAACCATCTGAACTCTGGTTGTTGAGCCAGTATTCAACCCACCTCACTGACCGATTGTGTATGACACATTTCTTGAGTTTTTCTATGAGGATGCTATGGGAGACAGTATCAAAAGCCTTACTTAAGTCAGGGTAAATGATATCTGCTGCTCCCCATTCATCTACCCATTTGGTCATGGCTTCATAAAAGGATATCAGATTAGTCAAGCAGGATTTCCCTATGGTAAATCCATGTTGGCTACTCCTGATAACCTTCTTTTCTTCCTTGTGGTTAGAGGTGGCTTCCAGAATGAGCTGCTCCATCACCATTCCAGGGATGGAGGTGAGACTGACCAGTCTGTAGTTGCCTGGGTCTTCCCTCTTGCCCTTTTTTCAAGACTAGAGTGCCAGTGGCTTTCTTCCACTCATCAGGCACCTCTCCTGTTCTCTATGATTTTTCAAAAATGATGGAGAGCGGCTCAGCAACAGTATCAGCTAACTCTTTCAGCACACGTGTGTGGGAGAGTGGCTACAGGGTAAGGGTCATGTTCCCATGCAGATACTTGCTGACGAGGAGCTGCACAGGCATAGGACACAGCGTAACAGAATAGCAAGGTCAGATTGTTCCTTGAGAATGGGAGTTCTACAACAACAAGATGCCTGGGGCCTAAGATATGAGGAGCTGCACCAGCTGCACGACCACAGAGATAAGCAACTGGGCAGGTCTGACTCTTTATAGCCTAACCAATAATGAGCTTGCTTTTGCACTACGTATGAGCCTCATTAATAACTGTATAAAAGAGTGTTGGTCTTAACAATAAACAAGAATTGCCTGATTGCTCACACTGAGTGCCGTAATTCTCCCACCGTCTACGACAAATGCTGACCCCGACGAAGACCACGCCAGGATACTGCTGGTCAGAACACGCTCCGACGTGCCAAACAGACGTCTTTGCCACAAAGAGACGGTGCCGAGGGAACGGATCCCATCGCAGCAGGGATGGCAAAAGCTGAAACAGCAAGAAGCCACACAGCAGGGCCCCCGGTGACCTCATAGGAGAGTCCGTGGCCGTAACGTGCTGCCTGAGACCACGTAGGGCTGCAAGAGCGCGCACTGCAGGTAAAATGGAGAGGCAAGCAGCATATGATTTATTTGCCTGCTTCTTAGAGAAGCGACAGGTTAAGGGCATAGACTTGCGAAAAGATCTCCCTGGGCTCTTAGCTTATGGGTACGTGCAAGGATGCTTTATAAACCCCAACACAGTCCTTGAGCTTAGTGAATGGCGTAAATTCGGGGATATACTGCGGGAGGAGATTTTAGATGACGATAAAACTGCGAGGAAATTAGGGAAGCAGTGGAGGATAGTACATAATGCGCTTCTGCAACATCAGTGGAACAGAAAGCTGCCCACCAAGCGTCGGCAGCTATGGGGAGGAACAGGTTGTTAGAGGGAGTGAGCGATTGTCTCCTACGCCCCGCTGTGTCCACTATCCTGCTACCACCTCCTAGCCAAGAGCCCCTCTGCCGGATCCGCAGCCATCGGCCTCGCCAGCACAGGGGCTGGATCCGCAGCCTTCGCAGCGGCTGGAACCACTGCTGCCGCCCGGGGAAGAGGCCGTCCCCGGAACAGACAGCAATCTAGGAGCGGCAATTGCCTGAGAAAGACGGGAGGCATGGGCTGCTTTAGCTCGGGATATTATGGGATCCAGGGATAATGAAGCAGCTAATTCTGTCCTAGAGGTGGTTTGCCCGGTAACATTTATGCCGGTAGCCGGGAAGAGATGAACGCCACGATATCGGCACTCAATTGGAAATGGCTGGCTCAACTCCGCTCCACTGTCAGCCAGTTGGGCGTCACTAGTGAGCCCGTGAGACAGATGATCGACTGTCTGTGGGGGACGCAGATTCTGTTGCCCGCAGATTGTCGAGCGATCATGAAGCTCATCCTTAGCCAGGACCAGCAGCTACTCTGTAATGCCCACTGGCAAGCATATTGCCAAGAGTCTGTAGCTGTGCAGAGGCAGCCCGGTGATCCGCTACATGGGCTGACTCTCGATGAGCTGATGGGTCTGGGAGCCCATTCCCGGGTTGAAGCCCAAGCCATACTCGGTGCTGACAAGTTGAGAGAGGCGATGCGATTGGTCCGAGCTGCTTTTAATAAAATCAAGGCCCCCGGAGGGGTTCCTAGTTACATGGGGATAAAGCAGGGCAGGGATGAACCGTTTGGGACCTTTATAGATAAAGCTGCTAATGCGATCGAGCAGGCTGGGGTTCTTGAGTACATGAGGGGGGCATTGTTAAAGCAATGCGCTCTACAGAACTGCAATGCAACCACCCGAGTAGTTCTAAATACCTTGGGGGCAAACTGGACCATAGAGGAAGCGTTAGAGCGGATGTCCAATATTCCTATCAGGTCGCAGGCCTTTTTAGTGCAGGCCGTTAAGGAGCGCGGTAGCCGCGCAGACACAAGTGTTAGCTGCTCTTGCACCCCTACAAGCAACGGCCATGGGCGGCAGCCGATGGGAAAAGGGGAAATCCAGCACGCCGGGTTGCCGTGTGACGACACAAGTAGCATCCATCAACGCCTCAGCACAGCTCCCCCCCAACCTGCTACCACCGGGAGCCTCGGACTGGACCTGGCAGCCACAGTAGACGTCAACCTGCTAACAACATGTCCTGAGAGGGCTTCAACGGGAGTGCATGGTCCATTAGTCATTAATGATCGGGCCATAGGAACTCTACTGCTGGGACGATCGTCAGCTAGCATGATGGGACTATTTGTGCTTCCCGGAGTTATAGATGCGGACTACACTGGGGAAATATTCGTGATGGTGTATACCATTTCACCGCCTCTGAGGACTGAGAAGGGACAGCGTATCGCCCAATTGGTGCCATTACCACAGCTTACGTGTGGTCTACCCCCATTACTGAACAGGGACAGGGGTATGCAAGGCTTTGGTTCAACCGGAGGACTTACTCTGCTTACCTTGGACTTAACCACCCGGCCCAAACAAAAGGTGACTATCACCTATCAGCGACAAGAAATTGCGCTGGATGGGCTTTTGGACACTGGGGCGGACTCGAGTATTGTTGCCCCTAAACATTGGCCGGAGAACTGGCCCATACTGCCCAGTATGGTTACAGTCACCGGGGTGGGAGGGTTAAGTCTGGCAAAGAAATCTCCACGAGTGTTAATTACCATTGAAGGGAGGTCGATATCAAGTGTGGCCTCCCTTGTTCCTTTGCCCAACAACGTGCAGTGCCTAAAAGGACGGGACGTGCCGGCACAGCTCAGAGTGGCGTTGACAAATGAACGCCCTTTAGCATAGCGGCCATTGCATGGACTTTCCCTATCCCACTGACTTGGACTGTGACTACTCCGGTGTGGATTGATCAATGGCCGCTAAAGAGGGAAAGTCTACACCAAGCTCACCTGTTGGTGATGGAACAGGTTGAGCAAGGACATTTACAACTATCAACGAGTCCTTGGAATACTCCCATTTTTGTCATAAAGAAAAAATCGGGCAAATATCGGTTATTACATGATTTAAGGGCAGTGAATAAGCAAATGGAGCCAATGGGGGCGCTGCAGCCGGGTTTGTCTAATCCGTCCATGCTCCCCCGAGATTGGCCCTTATTGATAATCGACCTCAAGGACTGTTTTTTCACTATATCCCTACACCCCAGCGACACCCATCCCTTTGCATTTACGTTGCCAGCATTAAATCGAGCCGAACCTGATAAGCGGTTCGAATGGACGCTTTTACCGCAGGGGATGCGTAATTCCCCGACCTTGTGCCAGTTGTATGTGGACAATGCCTTGCAACTGCTGAGGAGGGTTTGGCCTCAAACAGTGATCTATCATTATATGGACGACATTTTGTTTCCCAAGCACAGCCCTTTTCCCAGAATCAGGTAGCGGCCATACAACAACAGCTCCGTGCTGCCGGCTTGAAATTCGCGCCAGAAAAGGTGCACCTCCCCCGTTTTCTTTAAGGACTGGGTTAATGTCCCTATAAGATGTTGCTCCCCAAACCATATGGTAAGGTCAATGGGGAGGTCCAGGTCACGCCTTCAGACCCCTCCATGGACCACACAGTCAACAATACGGTCCAAAGTCTCCCTTTGACGGGGCGTTACCCGAACCGGCCGTGTTGGGTCCGCACCCTTCAGAAGGGGTCGCAATTGTTCTAATAGGTTGGACTTGATGACCCTGGAGGTCCTTTCCAACCATAATGATTCTATCATTCTATGATAATAGTTCATTGGGTATGCCGACTATAGGGTGCAACCATTGCAGATAGCCTAGTAATCTCTGGGCATCATGCACAGTCTCAATCTTAGTGTCCAGAGTCAGTTTTTGGGGCATAATTACTTGCTCCATAAGAGTCCAACCTAAGTATTTCCAATGCTCCTAGAATTCATGGGGGCCAGGTACTGCATAGTCATCATGCAATGAAGCTGAGCTGAACAAAACTGTGAGGATGGTCATGAGGAAGCCTGCAGTCCGAACAGCACCGGCAGCTCCTGAGGTCCTGCTGGGAGGGCTGGATATAGCTCAGAGAACCTGTGCAAAGGAATTTACTGCAGGTACACAGGGCAGACTGTCAAAAACGGGAGAATAACGAAGACAGGAAAAAAATTATGTTTTGCATAGTGAGATGTTTGGGGATAGGAAGGACAGATTATTCTAAGCTCCAGTTGAACAGCCCTTAAATGTTGTTCTTAGTCACGGGATCTGTAATTTTTTGTTCATTCTTCCAGGAAGAATCTGAAGGTTATTGCTTATCTTATTAAATCTCACCTGTCATCAAGTGTCAAAAAATGTCTGCAGCACAAGCATTGCTGTAATTCACAGGAACAGAAGATTCTTTCCATAGCCTACATTAATTCAGATATTATATATCCCATCTCATGGCATCTAAAGTTAGCAATTTCTGCCAGCTTTTTTCCTGGCATTACCTGTTCATCCATGACATATGGGACAATTTTCTTCCAACTGCCAACAGCAGGGACCCTATTGTTGTGCTACCTTTTACAATAATCAATATTGCACGGTTAGCATGTACTATTTGATGGCACAGGAAATATACCATTTTTTCAGCAGTGGCTGTCCTCTTACAAATGTAAGACACTTGCTTACACCAAGAACATGCCACCGTAATCAAATGGAAATCCCAAGATCAGCATTGCTCTCCCACTGGAAAGCAGATTTGAGCACCTAGCTGATCATATGCCAATCAACACTAGCTCTTAAGTGGTTTCCCACTATTTAAAACTGTAAGGAAGTTTCCAGTCCTTTCATTCTTATCATACCATACAGTGATAGGTCACATTCTTGCATTCTGCCTTTCAAAATTTTTATTACATGCTATTTGTTTCAAAGGAGCCTTTTATTAGTCTGAATGAATATGCATATAACCAGCATTTTCAAGTGATCCTGCTTCCACTAAAATGATCAAGCTCAGACACCTCAGTCTAAAATCCTTGAAGTCATTTGCATTATTTTTCCAAAGCTCAAAACAAATTTTGAGCATCTCACACTCAAACGTATCTTTTCCCATGTAAAATACCACTCTTCATTGCAAATCCACTTCCACGAAGCACAGCCAAGCAGAAGTAGCCAAACTGGCAGTAACACAATCTAAGCATATGCTAAAACATGCATTGAAGACTTGTGCATGGAAACTGAAGCCTCAAGAAAACACTGTAAGCTCTATTGCATTCTACAATTCAAAGTTTGATTACTCACAGGAATAGATTACTTGGTACTTTACTCCATTTGTCACGTTTTTAGTGGGTTTATTTTTAAATTGACCACATTTGCATGACACTTTGCATGTTTGTACACTATCCACAATAATGGGCTTTCAGCTCTAGCTACAGGCATAAAAAAATTACCACAGCTAGTAAAGGTAAAAATGTGTTTATGCATGTACTTCTGTGTTTCATAAAGCAGAAGACACTGTCTTATAATTCTAAACATTTTCTACATCTCATGCTTTACATTTAAAATACAGAATGCAGTACATTCATAGCTGACATACCTGCTCCTTGGAAGAAACATAGATTCTTTAATGAAGACGGAACCAGACAGCAGGATATACCAACAGGTACCAATATCATCAGGGCTGTAATAAAGAAAAAAATAAAATGAAAAAACAAAACAAAACAAAAAGCAAACAAAAAAACCCACACACATTAAAAAAAAAAAAACAAAAACAACAACCCAAACACAAGAGAGAACACAATTTCAGACACTTGATGTAAATTACTCATAGTACTACCAAACTACAAAGAAATCAACGAGGTAGAAATACTCAAAATTATGGAAGAAAGACAGTTCAATCATTTATTAAGCATTTCCATTAAAATATTCTAATTTCTACCTGCAAAAATATACATTAGTAGAATGCCTCAATTTACTTCACTTTTTTAAAAGCATATATCTAGACATGTGGTAACAGCACAAATCCAATGAAATATAATGGAAAGTGACTGACAGGAAGTCAAGCTACAGTAAATGCATATCGTATTGAAGTGAGGGGGACAGTATTCTGCTTGAAAGGTAATGAAGCAAATTGAGCAGCCCTTGTTATCCTGAGGCCTCCTGAGATAAACAGGAGACAGGATGCTGAGGCCTTGAGGCTGGACAGCTTTACGGCCCTTAGCTCATCTTGCATGGCTTGGAGATAAGGGAAGCTAACTCAAGACAGGGAGGAATAAAGAAAAGCCTCCCACCAGTCTTGTGATCGCTGACTCATCGCAACTCTGCATCCTGAGACAAAAGGTGAAAAGTACACTGCGAGGAAGACTGGCAGCCTTCCTCCCAAAGACCCCCGAAGACCCTGGCCCACGCCCACCAGACGGCAGTGCGCAAGTGCCAAGGGGAGGAGGCCTCTGATAATGAGTCCCCGGAACTGATTATAATAATCCCACCCTGTATAATGAATATGTAGCTAACTCTGCTAAATATGCATGCTTTGGTGTAATAAATACCTGCTGGATGCACACTTGGGTGTGCAAGTTAGGAGGAACGATCCCCCTTGCACCCAGCGCCATAATAAACATCCCTGCTTTAGAACCTTTCACGGGCTGGAGAGTTTGTTTCCCGCACGTCAGTATTGTATTCTGTCAAATCCATTATCTTCCTCTTGCTGGAGAGGATGGTAGTATCTGCCTCTCTATAAATAAGGCTTCCTTTCCCAGTTCTAGCCATCTTCTTCACCCTTTCTTCAATGCAGAAATGTGCCTTTCAGCATCCATATGCCTTCCCACAAGGTAAGACTTTTGGATACATTTGCAGATGGTAAATCTGCGTAAGATTTGTTAGCCAACTTTATCTGATAATATGCACTGCCCCTTTCCATGCCTCTTCCTAGAATAATAATAAATTCATAACAAAAAGAAACAGAGTTTCTTCTCCTCTCTCTTCATCCTACAGACAAACTGGATGAGGACTTTGTCACTGAGGCCCAGTTCACTCTACTGTAGATTCAGATTCTGCTCCTTGAGTAATACAATATCCTTTTCATAGGCTTAAGACTCTTCTTGGATAAGTTCAAATAATGTTGAAACACGAGAAAAAGAAATAGTTTAAGATTACTAGAAATAGCTGCAGCAGAACTCTCGTGCTATTTCGACATTCAACACAGAGTACTTCAGTTTCTACCACTTCTGCTTCCTTAAAATAAACTAACTGGATTCAAGTATGTCATTATGAACTGCACAAGCCTTCTTATCTGAAAACCACATCCCTAGTGACACCGATACGTAGATTACTTAATTGGTCTGTAGCACCTTCTTTCTTAAATTACATGTCTCAATTCTTGAGCAACAATAGGTTCTAACTTCAGGCAAGAACAGACCACATCTTTTAACAACAATGACAGCATAGTATTAAAACCCAATCTTAAATCTAAGTAAATTGCGTGCGCTAGCAGCATGCTTTTCATTTGAAGAATTTAAATTTAAGAAGCACCTACACAGTGAGGTCCTCAAACGAAAGTGCCATTTCCTCAGCTCACACTATATTATGCATTCTAAAAGCAAAACTGAAGTTAGAGAAAGATAGAGCTGACCTAAACCATTTGAAAGCTAAACATCAAACCACACAATCTGAAAGTGTGCTTCCTTTCCATTTTGCACTCTATAGTACAACCACAAAACAAAGCGTCAGAAACACGGTGAATTAACAGAGGAAATTTTAGACCCAATCTATGACCAATAACAGAAGAACTGACTGAGATGCTGCAGCCCATATTTCTTTTCTACCACACTATGACCTGACCAGTGAAGCCACACTGGCCAGCCACAGCCACCAGTGAAGACTTAATTTTAAAGAAATTACTTCAGGAAATACTTCTTTATACCAACAGACAATAGAAAATGAAGCAATAACATGGTGTCACAACTAGAAGAACAAACCATTTTGATTTACAGAGTTGAAGTGCGTCAAGCTGCCCTTTCTGGAATGTGCTTCACATGCTTGCTCCTCACATGAGCCTGTACTGCCCTCCAACTTCTTAGTCTAGAAAAATCAACACTGTACATAAGTACTGAGGACCAAGCTAAAGCGGGGAAGCACAAGAAAACTACCAATTCAGAAGAAAATATAATTCTCAGAAGCATAAACACCTTAGCATATGACCTAAGTCACATATGTTTAAACACTCTTTCCCCCTAAATGAGTCCTAAATTGGCAGGCATACAACCACCATCACTGCTGAACTGCAAGTTTGTTGGGGTTTTTGTTGCTTCTGGTTTTCAACAGATGCCATTCTAAATACAAATAAACTGCACTTATTAGCACAATTGAAAGTTTTAAAAAATACATATTTTCAGCAATGGCTATACGACTGAGGATTTCCCAAACTGACAAGAACTATTAGGATGTCAGTTATAATTTTTCCATGTGGAAAATGGAAATTCCATATGCATTATGTTAACATATAAGAAGTGCTGCGGGTGTTTTTGTTTTTTCCTAAAAATTATCAGTTTGATGAAGTACAAAAGTGTAGTCTGATAGAAAAGAACCTCATCAGAAGTCACAGGTTTTATAAATGTCCAGCTTTAAGTTAGAATAGAAATAATTCTGTTAAGTGATTTTTACTTTTCAGCTCAGTCTCTTCTAACCAACTGCACTTTCTGAAGTTGACAGCATAGTTTCACAGACTGTGTCTGCTTCTAGCACTGATAATGGCCAATGTCTAGAGTTAGTCCCAAGGATTGGTGTGCACAAAGGCTCTTATACTTGCCCCTGTGAAGACCCAAGGTCACTGATAAATCTTGTGCACCATGTTTGGGTGCAGAAAGTAAATGGCTGCACCTGTGGGAAGGAGCAGCCAGGACAGGTGACCCTAAACTGACCAACAAGGTCAGATAGAGAGATATATATATACACACACACACACACATATTCCATATACGTGATACTCAGTATAAAGCTGAGGGACCATGAAGGTCATGCTCTCTTCATCAATGGCTGGTGTCCAAGGAGGACTTTGTTCTGCCTTTGATTCCAATATGTGTGTTCTTGAATCAAGTTCCAGAATCCAGCTCCTAAACGCGGTTCCCATCTGCTGCCGAGTCCAGTCTGGGATTTCCCCAGTGCGTTCTCCACAGCATCAGTGGTGCCATCCGGCGGTTGGGTTCAATATAAGTTTTGTATGTATTTGCATATATTCCATTTTATTACTACTATTTTCATTAAAGTTGTTTTAATTTTCTTCTCCAATCCAGAAACCTCTCTCTGTTATTCCCTTTCTCTTCCTCTTGGGAAGGGAGAGGCATTAAAAGAGAGCATCTGTCATTAATCTAGTCAACAGCCTAACCCTAAAACTTGACAATAACTCAAAAAAAGAAAAGGTAATCTAGAAGATCTATTTATACTTTTACAGAAAGCTATTTCCAAGGATAAAATAACTGAAGCAAATATTAAAAAAAAAATTAAAACCAAATTAAAATATTTCAACTTTTGCAAACGTACTAATATAATAGCTTTCATTTCCCTCCTTTAAGAGCTGAGGAACAATTTTAAATCCTCTCTCAGATCACCTCTTTTTAAAGGGCTTCAGTTATCTTTTCTCATTAGAGATATTTATCACCAAAGAGAAAGGCGGTCACTGGTTTTCACAAGCACCAGTCAGCATGTTCAGTATTCAAATTCCTAATGCTACTTCTGAATCTACCTTTCAATCATTTAACAAACAGATAAAATGATTATGTATTTAACTGCAGTGGTTTATGTTTTTCTTCTTTGATTACACACATTACTTTTCACTTAATCACCCAAATCAGTTTTATCTTTTTTTTTTTTTTTTTTTGGCCAGTTCACAGGTTTATCCACTTTCTCTCCAAGTCAGCTCTTCAAAAAAATCCTTGCACCTTCACACTTCTCTGTAATGAACATCATACCTGACCCACTCTAGCTATTATTAAAAGAGGTGTCTGTTCCTTTTGTAGAAAATGCTGACAAATGTTGCTTTTGCAAACTGTAGAATAAGTATAACCATTTTTATATTAAATTGAGGAATAAAAGACTTCAGCTGCCCCATCAAGAATCATTTACCAAAGACCAGAAGCCTTAAGTGGTCTTATGGGAAACTGAGGCCTAAAGCTCAGTCTTATGGTAAAAGGAAGATAAAGGACACAAGTGCACAACTGTCAATCAAGATGTGTTAATAGTAAAGGGGCAACAGTTAAGGGCTATTTAAAATGAAAATAGTAACTTAGAAAGATGCTGCATCTTGCTCAGTAAGCTCAGGAATATTAGTTTCTGCAAGGGGAAGCAGGAACCCGCCAGACATTCAATTACTAACTATTATGGACTGTTATGAAGAAGGAGCCACGGGTAAGCCTGTAAACCTTGGGAGTACCTAATTCATAGGGAAACAAAGGAGGGACTTCTTTGGACGGGAATAGGGTTTAAAATGCTGACAACTCTGCCCAGAGGTGTGCCTGCTTTGCTAGGACACCCGCTCTTGCAAGAGCGCATAATAAATCGCTGCTTCACTAGTACGGCTGCTGGGAGTCCTTTCTTGGGACCTTTGCATTTCTAACAATGACAGGTGAAAGTGCCGATTATTAAAAGAAAATTAAAAACATTAAAAAAAATAATCAAACTTCAGGAATATCATCTGATTGGGTTTATTTTCCTTTTGCTTTATGTGTGCTTAAATAACTGTTTTTATTTTTACAGTCATGTTTGAGAATTTCTAAGCTCTAAGGTAGTTTCATCATGCACATCTCCTAAACTCAACTCCTTCATTAACCAAATAAACAGCATCAATATTGCTGTGTCACAGTAAAGGAAAGTTATGAAAGAACATGACTGTATTCAAGGTATCTTTACCCAAAATACACTGCATATTCTTTTAATATTTCATTGCCAGCCAAAGAACCGTAAGTATTTTCAAGGTAGTCTTCAGGAACAAAGAACACTGATGGATTTTCATTTTCTTCAGTTTTACAGCTACTAGAGTCTTAACATAGTCTTGAACAAAACATCTGGAAAAAACCTCGCATGTACAGCAAACACATTCCTTCCTCCAGAACACACAAGTTTCCTTCCAAAAAAAAAAAAACCCACACACAACAAAACCAAACCCTAAAAAAAAAAATACACAGAGATACAAAACATAAATATAGTTCAATATGAAAGGAATAGATAAAACTCCTGAACTTCTCAACACTTTCAGTTGTTTAGAATTGAGTCCCAAAGCAGCCATTTGGCAGACAGCTTTTGCTAGACAATGTTGTTAAAAGAAACCACGTGAAGGGTTTGGTTTTTTTTAAGGATCCTTGGTTTTCCATAATTCTATTCAAACATCAGGTAGCTTTCAATCAATTTTTCATGTTTTCTGAACTAGGCTTGACATTTGCTTATCAACAACACATTTGCATTCCTTAGGATTTTTGTACCTGTAATGGATGACAGAAAGAACTATAGAAGTGCCTATGCTAAACTACAAAAGCACTTCTTTAAGCCACGTGAGAACCCATGAAAATACCACTTTACCCAACATAGAATACTCACATTTGAAAGGTTTTCTTTGCAAGCATGTTTTCCACTTTGCTTTTAAACATCAAAATTCCAGAGAATAAATCTAAGCCTAATTAGGGAGGGTTTTTTTCAGTACTAGAACACTGCCTACCACTGGCAGCCCACAAAGGGGTCTAGAAACCATATTCATCCTCCTAAAGACATTTCTTCGATCAAAGAGATGACAGCAAATTATGCCTAAAAGGGTTCTTTTGTGGACAGGACACATCCCTGACTGGGTTTGCAGGATAGCATTAACTCCATGTTCGTACTTCATCCTGAATTAGCTAAAGCAGGATAGATGCTGATGACTTCCCCATCAGAGGCATCCTTAGAGGGAGACTGGGGTTTTTTGGCCTAGAGACAGTTGAAGGGATGGGTCCAGTAGCACCTGTCAGTCCAGCTGATGCAGAAAGAGAAGACAGTTGTTTAGGTAAGATCTATCCAATAACAAGTTTTGTAAGGGTACCACTGCTGTCCATCATTACCACCCAACACTGAAGCATCAGCTGTCAGGCACAAGGAGACTGGAAGTTCAGTGAATGATCCACAGCAGGTTGAAAACAGAGCCTGCCCAACTCAGTCAAACAGCACTTCTATCTAATTTTGAGTTCCTCTCTCCACCCTGCCACCAGTCTTGTAAGGCTGCATGGACAGCAGGAGTAGAAATACTTGAAATCAGGAGTTAATTTCACTTGTAGTACATTTCCAATCAAGGCATTCACAGATCTTCTTTGCTAGCAAGAAATTACTTCACCTGTTGGCCTTAAGCAACAGAGTACATTGCTTCAAGTAGGTAAGGCTGGTGGGGGTTTCTTTGGGGGTTGTTTGAGGGCTTTTTCCAGCTCATCTACTGTTCTGGATATTTATCTGCATGAATCATGGAATGGTTTGGATTGGAAGGGACACCTTTAACTAGAACAGGTTGCTCAGAGCCCTGCCCAACCTGACCTTGAATGTGCCCAGGGATGGAACTTCTACCACTTCTCTGAAGCTCGGGTCTGTTAAAGTTGCACCTACCGAATGCAGCACAGCTATCCACTTTCCCGTGTTACAGAAAAGAAAATGGCAAAGGCAATTTATTCTCTGGAGAATCAGAATCAAGTGAACCCAGAAGTCACACATTAAGGGGCAGTGAGAACAACAAAATCAACACATGTAGTCATTCTGTCCTCTCTATATTAAAGCCAGTAAAAGCCCCAATGAAACCTTGGTGACACAAATTTCCATCCATCCTTTACAGAACTAACAGGACCATGGCCAGATTCAAGACACCGTCTGCACTACAGCTGCTGTCTCTGTCAGGACCCTAGGATTAGGCTAATACCTGTATGCCTACATGCCCTCAAATCATTTGAGTACAGTGCAGAGGAAAGAGCTTAAATCTTAAGAGTAAAGAAGAAAAGCAAGAGATCTTTAGCAGAAGAGAGGATTTGTATTCTGTGAAAACAACAACAAAAGGACTCAGGTACCAAGATTTAACATTGTTCTCTTGTAACTACTATGATAGAGCTACCTACTGATAAGGTTTTAAGAGTACTCAGGTTCTAGCAGCAACCTTAAAGTGGTGCAAAACTGAAAGCCAGTACCAAAATAGTCACCAATATGCAGACTTTCTTCTGCACTTAAGTCAGTTGTACCAAATTTTAACAAAGTGACTTTAAATCTTGACTCTTTTATTATAGCACTTTTGAGAGCAGGGGATTTCCCGGGGAATCTACATTTAATTTCCCATAATGCAAGAGAGCTTGATTTACAGGAATCTGGGAGCTAGAAACAGGATTGCAATGCCTTCCCATTGTGTTTCCCTCCCCAGCATCCTTGACATAGTCCTTTTACAGAGCTGCAACCTGCAGCCAAACAGCACACCTCTCCACTTTGAAAATGATACAAAAAAAGACAAAAATTTGCAAAGTAACTTCATAAACTGGAAACTTCAGGTACATAATTATGCAATAGCCTACAACAACATCACCAGGCTGTCACTGCTGATAAGGTTAGAGAGTTGTATCACACTGAAGTCTTCACATGTCTTAGAATATGACTGCTGTACCTCAGAGGTACGCAAAATTTCAAAAATCAAGCAGCATTTATAAATCTCCAGACTACCAAGATCCAAGAAGTTTCCAGCCTTTCTCCAAGTATTCAGCACTGGTATCAAGCTCTTTGTGTTGTGAGCTATGTATTCCACTCCAAGGGGCAGCTCCTTATCCACAGATCCCCAATTAGCTACAGATACAGTACTTAAAACTGATTTTATTTTCTAATTGCAAGATGAAAATTGGTCTTGTCTCCTCATAGCAAAAGTGGGAAATAAAGAAGAACAAACCACAGGAAACATATCCCCAACATTAAACAGACAATCAACAAATACATTGTCCAACTATATGTATGCAAACTAATTGAGCTATTGTCATCGAAGTCTCGGTATTAAAGTTGTATAGTGATTTAGTCCTTGATATCAGAAGACAAATTCAAAATGAAAAAACTATAGTCTCCTAAATCTTTAGGGAAACGATGACAGAAGTTGTAAAACAGTGATCTTGAATCCAAAATATTTTGAGGTCAATCAAGACAGACAACTCTGATACTAAATCTTACACCTTTCTAATATTTCTCCAAAATCAAAGCTTTTATTCTCAAATTTACAACAAAATCATGATAGGCTTTAGTAAAATATTAACAGTAAAGAAGGTAAAAATTAAAATATTAAAACCCCCTTCAGTCTTCATTCAAGGAAGTCCCAAAATCAGGTCAAACAATAACGCAGAGATTTGGAACTGGCTATGTAAAGCAAACAGGCTGTAACATTGATCACTAACACTATTAGGGAGCCTTCATTCAGCGTCTGCATATATAGAGCTGACTGCCAAGTCCTTGAAGGTACATTTGAACAATATATGTATCACCTAAGAAATTCCTCCCCAGAAAAATGTATCCCTAACACAACATATGAATTCAGGTTCCTGATTTACTGCAGTGCAGAACTGGTAGTATCCCAATACTATTTTCGCAACCGCCCAACTATCAGAAGGTGCAATACATTTTTAGGAACACTTTAAGACAACCAAAACCAACCAAACAAACAAAACCCCACAGAAACAAGCATTATTAAAGGTACTGCTGCATTACTTCCACAGAAACCTATGGCTGCACAAGCAGAATGAAAGTATATGTTGCCTGAAGAGATCTACCTGAAAAGTTGGATACTGATCCAGAGAGATGCTTCAAACAGACATATTCTGAGTTTACAAAGTATTCACAGCATTTTGAATAATTTTCAAAGTGTCTTGCATTTCTGTAAGACCAAGAAATAAAAACTTTTATAGGGGCTCTTTGAAGTCAAAAATATTCAGTACAAGGACAGTAAATACAGAAATGTGATCCAAGCCTCCAGAGACATCCTTTCAAAAACACAGAAATTCTGGTTAAAAGTGAAGTATTAAAGAATACAAAACAATTTTACTAACAACTCAGACTATCACTAGTGGAAGCATCAGCTTAATCCTCATACACTTCCCTAACAATTCCTTTCTGTAGTATTTTAGGTTTTAAGTTTTATAAGATACAAACCTAAATAGCTATAAATCACATATATTGTATCTATACAGAACAAGCTGTTTTTATGATGCCACCCGCATAAGACTTCTTGACCCCATACATAATATAAAACCACTCCTTAATAACACAAATGCACGCATCAGAAGACAAATTTTCAGTGATGTGGTCTCAGCAGTGCTGTTCTGTTTTAAAATCATGCACCAATAGCTAAAGAAGCAGTTTTTAGCTAATTTTTGTATTGCTTCATGGCACAATTAAGTTCAAGCTATGCATAAACATGCACCAACTTTGGCATCTCTTTTTGTGATTTTGTATACGCTGCTTCTATCCTCCCAACAGTTTTCAGGGTATACATGACTGTGAAAGAATCATGAATTCGATAAATGTTGCTTTTATTGCAGCATTTTAAAGTTTTATTCTTAGATTCCCACTTTTAACAACTACTCATAGATCTACCATTCCTTCTGCAGAACTACTGTACATTAATTACATAGACCTAAAGCTGTGAATAAAACTATAGCTTAGATTCTTAGCTAAGACACTCCCACACACTTTACATCTACATCTGAAATCCCTACTTGACTTTGTGTAATGCATGATACCTAGGAAAGATGCAAGCCCATCTCCTCCCTGCGAAGAGCAGCCTCCTGAGGAAACTCTCCAAGTTCACTGCCCATCACTGCCCTAAGTCCATCTCACCACCCTAAGTAAGTTGTCCATCTCACCACCACCTTTGGGTGATCATCTAATGCAACCTGTCCCAAAGGTATGCAACTTGAGCATTCTTCAGACATTCTAATCTACTTCATGAAAGACACTAACATTTGCACCTAAGAACACCATTAAGTGTTTGAGTAGCAACCAAAAATTCATGCTTCTTTATTTCCTTTCCAGATGTCAATCATTTCAGGCTTTGACAGCTGGGCCAAGCCACCGCATGACTAGCCCAAAGCAAATGGGATTGGTTTTGTGATCTGCCATGGTGCTGTAACTCGGAAAACTTGGCTAAGACTGCCTATAGCTACTGGAACTGATAATTGAGTTCTAAGCACAGAAAAATACAGTCATTTGAACTTATGTATCTTTATCTTTTTTACAGCCTTTGCTGCTTCTCATCCCCTTTTCTCTCCGCAGACCTCCCCACCCCACCCCTCCCCCCAACCCTGGCTATAAACACTACATTCTTAAAGCAAGTGCATGTTGCTCATCCTAAATTATATGACAAGGGAGGAATGGGGAAAAAGCAGGACAAAACACAGTTGCATAAATACAATTATTTGTTACACATCATGCCTACCAGTCAGTCATTTAGAAAGTAAAGAGATTGTTTTTTCTCATTTTTGCTGTAGAAATTATCTGTAGGAATTATTCAGTTTTGTGCATAGCATTTTTTTCTCACCGATCTCCAGTTTACAAGTACACCTTCTACTTTTTTTCACAATACTATCCTCTGAAAACCATGAATTTCATTGAAGCACAGAAGATTGCACAACTGCATGACATAAAACATGCTGAGATTAGGCAAGGGCCACCCTAACCCTAACCCATGACACCAACCATAGACATGAACACTAAAATTCAGTTCAAGATGTCCTGAAGATAACTACTCTTCCATGAATATGTGTCCTTTTCCAAAATTCAGTGCAATCAAAACCAGTAGCATACTACAGAGTAAGAAACTTGTCACTGATAAGAGCTTAAATCTGAAATACACGTCTTGAAGTCTTATCTGTAGGGACACGTGGGAGGCAAGAGTATATATCCTATCCGGCTTTCATTTGAAGTTTCTCTAAAAAGTCTACAACACACTTAACAATAACCTGAGTTTCCTTTATATATTTTAAAAGCATCATAAACAGCAGCTAAGTTTAGTTCCGGGTTCAATTGATCAGAAACCCAAGAGAACATGATCAGAAAAACATGTGCTACAGCATGGCAATTCAGAATCACATGAGGTTTTACTATTGAATTACTTTGGACAGCAGGTCATCAAACCTTCAACTATTTTCTACCAATCCACTATCTTTAGAGAAGAAAATAAGGGAAGCTTAAAAATATATACAACCCTTCCTTAGAGAAAGAGTAAGCCAAGCACCACTGATGCAGATAGACAGAAGTATCAAACAGCACAGCTGAAAACCACATACAGCCCCTGAATTATTGCTGGGGGGAAAAACGTACTACTTTTATTACAGAAAGTTAATTTCTTTATATGCAAAACATTTATTGACAAAGATTCCTCTCTGCCATCGTAGCAAACATTTAAATTTTGATCTCAAAAATTTTGTTGAACTGGCAAGAGGTAAACACACCCTCTACAAATGTGCTAAAACTTGGGTTTCTGAAGAAAATGGTAATTAGAAACTTACTGTTGAAAAGATCTAAAATTATTATTATGCAAATATGAAAAAGAACTATTTTTTTTCTTTTAACTGATGATAAAATCAAAAACTAAGTAGTGTGCTTTTGTATTTTTAATGAGATATTTAAGTAGATCTGAATAAATGTAGCAGTT
>JANVCC010000076.1:14356825-14385924 GCA_025345505.1 Todiramphus chloris collaris | reverse complement strand
ATTTTTCTGTATGTGCACATTGTAAAAAAAAAAAAACATACCCGACCAAAAAAACAGGTATGTGTAAACATCAGTTCTGAAATTTTGCCTTGCAGGTTCCAAGCCCTTTTATAATTAATTTCCCATTAAATGAAAGTAGTAAAATGACTGACAAATGAAGAATAACTCGAGATGGACTACCACTTTTAATAACCCAGTTTCCCTTTAAACAGTGAGATGGCCATAGGGTTTAAGAATTTGTCACTACCATGTGCACCCATTGATATTCCTATGCAGATGAGCCGAGCAAATTTTAAACAACCTGCTTCATTTTATCCTTTTGGTCATAAAAAAAGTCTCCAGCAATACTATGAAAGTTAACAACTTTTTTAAAATGGAAGATAAAAAGCTACTATGCTTGTACTGAATGTGGATAATTATTTTCAGCATTTCATACATATGCAATATATATTTATTTTAAGTGCAGATGACAACGGAGACGTACAAAATTTTCTGTCAAAAAGTTTTGATCAAATAAAGAGAGCAAATGTACTAGTTTTCGTGTTATCATTTAGGAATAAAGATTTAGCTTATCTGCAGTGAGACATTAAGTTGTGCCTCAGGGAGGTCACACACATAGAGGTCAATTAACAGCTCCAACAGTAGTTTTGTTTAATGAACACAGAAGATTAGCACCCAATTCCATCATGCCATCTCTGGGGAAAACAACAAACAAAACATTGTAACTTAAAGAGTTCAAATTTAATGCTTTTTTAAAACCTTCGCCTTCATGACCAAAATAAGTGCTTCAAGTGACCAATTCTGTCATGTTCAATAAAAACAAGTTGTATGGTCCAAAATCATTTCCTATAGCTCATTACTACCACATTGCGTATCTCCTGTAGTACTCAAAGAATTTTTCTGTATGTGCACATTGTAAAATTGGAATTGTTTTTTAGAAGGCTACATCTTCAATACATATGCTGATTTTGTGAAATAAAAAATTGTTTCCTCCAAGTTCATAGAATACTTGAACTAGACTGCAGGTTCCAATTGATTTTCTTACAGAGTGGATCTGAAATTGTTCATGAAAATATAATGTATGTTCTATTACTCTGAGAGTTACAGTTCTGTCTTAAAAAGATCTAATTTTTACTTTTTATTCAAATTTTAAAAAAAATTAGCATTAACTTTCAGGTTTACCCCTTTATACATTAAATCAGAGATGTGAAATGCTAGAGCAAGCACTTTTTGCATTAGCATCTATATCCAGAAACTGTCAAACTGACCGTTAAATGTCCTGATTATATCGGGGGGGGGGGGCAGGAGGGAGGGGATGTAGTAGTAAATAGGAATGACAGTCAAATAACCTAAGTGAAGATGAAGTCACATTAAAGAACAGACAAAGGAAATTGGTGAGAGAGAGTTACAAAACACACTTGAAGTTAACTCAGATTTTACAATTGTAATGTATTGTATTGGGCATGTTTTTTCTAGTAACTTTTGCCTGCCTTGATTATATGCATTAACTACCAGCCTTGATTCATTCAGCATATAATTTGAATTTAAACTATCAGTTAGAATGAGCCAAGATACTGTATCTGAACAAAAGCTCTAGCACATATAACCGGACGTTAACCAACTGCCTAGAGAAGTACAAATAGCCAACACAATGGTCACTAGCAAATTACTTTGTACAATGAATATAGATTATATTGGTCTAATAAAAAATAATCTATCCACCTATAGATTTTGACCCTGTGTATTTCCCATATGCAACTGATAAGCTTTTGTTTCAATAAGTTGCTTGTGTAAATGAAGCAACTGCAGTCTTCAGACCTCTACCACAAATCTGAGCTGATGTTGGATAGCATCCTTGCTAATGATAAGCCATGTTGGATATGTCGATTTGGCACCTCTGCACAAAATGCTGGTTGCTACTATTCTAACAAAATTGAAGAGAGACTAAATGACAACTTATTGTAATGAGAAGCCAACCCATATCCCCCAATTCTATATAATATCACTGATTACAAAAATTAATGCAAAACACATCACCAAGCTAACCCTTCCTAGCATCAGCACATTTCTCTACTATTTGACACTCAAAACAAAGCCGTTCATTTATGTTTACAGACTGTGTGCTGGGTGAGGAAGTAGGCATTAAACACTGCCCTTAACACACTTTAACATGATATGAAAGGAAGCATAAATACTTACTAGTACAGAACTTCATTTGCTTCATGCCTTTCATATCTAACAGTTTCACACATCAGTCTGAAAGAAAAGGAAAGAAACAGTTTTTAATGGATTGCTAATAGTGTCACAAAGACGTCACTTTTCTGAAGCTAGTCAGCATTTTCACATTTGCCTCCAGCACTTGCAGAAATTAGCCATCAATTTAAAGCTAAGCTGATTTTTAATTTAAAAGAACAGAATGTTAAATCTAAGCATTAATGTTACTAGTTTGTCCAAGACCAGATCTGGTTTAGTATACAAGATGTAATTGCTCCTATTAAAAAAAAAAAAAAAAATCTGTAAAATGATACCGATTTCATTTTACAAAGTGATCTGATAAAATTCAGTTTTTTATAAGGAGATAGGATGATATAAAAACAGCTCCCTTTTTCCAGTCAGGCCCAAAGCAAGAAATTATGTTGGTAAATTGATGCTTCCCGTTTTGCTACAATTCAGCAACTTAAAAATTACCATGAGATTGTAATGCTGAAATCCCAGAGGGCTCGAAGTTGAGAGAATTTCCATCAAGAAAATCTACTGTCTAGAGGGGAGGATAAAAGCATTTTCACATTCACTGTCTGCCTGACAAGCGTGGCATAGTAGAGATCAACCATAATGAAACTTACCACGTTAGGAAATGCAATGTTTACTTGGTGTAAAAAATCAACATGCCATTTGTACTGTCTTAAGGAAATGGACCCTGTGAATTACTGGGGGTGGGAAGGAAAAAACCCCACTGCCTCCCTTGGACTTTTGATGGCTCTGAAGCACACTGTAAAGACCAAGGCTATCTGACAGACAACCAGACAGAGATTTGTCTAAGAGGCTTATGTGAACATTCAAATGAGGAACTATATTTAAATTTGGGAAAGAAATTCTCATTCCTTGCAAGATCAATCATCACACCAATCAATCAGCACACCAATGACTGGCTGCCTGAAACATTACCCTAAGTGGACACATGTGCTCAAGAATTCCTGCTTGGGCAAGAAGTCTGAAAAAAGCTGATTTGAAACCTGGAAGAGATGGTCTGGGTTTCATGTGATATTGTAATTTCCCATAATTTCTTAATGGATTTCAATAGTCAGCAGGCTGCTACAGAAGATACTTAAGCACTCATGTCTTTCAGGATTTTACTGATTAATTCAGCGCAATAAGAAATAATGCTTTTTCTGTCCAGAAGTGGCAGGCTTATGGTGGTATCCTGATTATTCATTAACTATCAATAGAAATTTGAGATATTCATTCTGTATGCTAAAGAAAGTAATAAAAAAATTAAAATCAAGTTTTAGTACCACAGCCTTTTCCCCATCCCAGTATTTTATATCTATTTGGACCATTCTTTGAGAATTTTTCCTATTGTCAATTTCTTACGGCAATCTCTGTATCATATATAAATATTATATATTGTATATCCACTTCAGCTAATGAAAAATCTTCTTGCTTCATGGCACAGCAAAATAAAATTTAAAAAAAATACATAAAAGAAAAAAGAAACAAATGAAAACAAACAAAACCAAACAAACGAAAAAACAACAACCCAACAACTTTCTGACCCACAGAACCTTCTCTTTTTCACCCAACAAAAACTAGGGTTTTGCAAAAATCCTTTACAGACATGGAAAAAACACTATCTGCTCCTTGTCTCTTGAATACTCGTTAAGAGTGGACATGAGGTTACTGGTGAGAAGATACCAAAGGAAAAGTCATTGCTAGGAACCGTATTTTAAAATTGAGATACTGCTCAAGGATAGTCTGTGGTCTACCAATCTGAAATGATACTGGGTAATGAGCCATCTAAGAGTAGGAGTCATAGGCAACCGAACCACTTTAACCATCCAGTTTTGTTCCCCTCAGAATTGAAATACATTCTTGATAAAGTCACACAAGTTCATCACAGGCACTGAGTTTACAGCAGTTTGGTCCTGTTTTTAGGACAGTAATAGGGGAGAAAATGCCTCTTACGGAAGGCAGACGAGTGTTTCGATTCTTGTGTTGAAGCGAAACAGTTAGAAATTACAGTGATCAAGCAGTAAAAACTACAATAGCTCCTCAAGTATTTGAAAAATTGAATTCGTTCTGGTCAATGCTGATGTCTAATTTTTGCTTGAATGTAATCTTTGTCTGCTTCCTAAACAAATGTAATAAATTCAAGATAAGCTCATCAGGAAGCCATAATATAAGTTATTCACTACTTGAGGCTATATTTAATACATTAATTTTTAACGTATCTCAGAGTTATTTGTGGCATCCCACTGCCACAAGAAATGCTGTACCCTAAAGGATACTATAAAAGCTTTCTGTCCCACATCTACCAGGAGCCCAGCCTTTTCCATGTATGGTAGTATAAACAGAAGCTCTCCTCTAGGAATTCACTGCGCTGGGAGAGCAAGTTTCACACATTCCTCAGCAAGAGAGCCTCATTCTGCACGGGAAGCCAAGAAGCACACATCAACATACCACACAACCACATATGCACACTTTGATCTTTGTAAACAAGCTAACATCGGTTAAATGCAGCTATGCAAAACTGGATGTGCTAAAAGTCTTGCATATAACACCACAAAATACTGGAACTGAATGTGATCCCCGCCTCCTTCCAGAGCAGAAATAATTACAGAGACTCCTCTGAAGTCATCGTTCACATTGCAAAATGTGTCTGGGCACTTTGGGAGAAAGAAAACTCTGCCTTTTATTTCCCCCAAATTACAGAATATAGGCTTGGGAACGTGGACTTTGACAGAATGACGAAGGAAAAGGGTAGAAATTAGAACCTTAACTAGTATTAATCAAGTCAAAGTTGCTTCAGCATCTTCACATATGGCAAATATTGGCAAACCTTAGGATACAAGACCAGTCATGCACCGTCTTTCCCCATAAAGCATACAGAAGATGTGCTGGTCATGCTCACATCAATATCCAAATACCGTTCAGAAGCTTCTGCAGTAAGATGTTTACAAGAGGACAACCAAAACAATTACTTAAAAATCAAACAAACACAAGTCTTTACAAAAACAACAGGAAGCTCATCTGAAAGTTTTTACTTTATTTACTTCATGAAGCATTTTAATTAAAAAATGTAGATTATATTTATTAGTAATTTTTACTAATTATTATTCGCATGTATAGTACATCATCTGTCTAAAACTTCCACATTTAATCAAGTCAAAACTGAAACAAAGGCTGAGTAACAGACTCTGCTCTTATGATTGTTCTATTACTTTAAATGATTTGGACCATATATGGACTGACATTCAGGAGTGGAACTTGTACTCTGTATGTAAAGCATTTATGTCTAGTCTGAAAATTTGAAAACAAGCAAACATGTCTATAATAGAAATCAGAAGGAACAAATAGGGATCTACATATGCACACACAGAAGGAGAAAGTGTTAGGACAAAGAAGGGAAGAAGCCGATGCAGCGATAGCCAGCTTTTCAGTTTGAGGCAGGGTACACTACCATGCTTTGTTAGTGCATTAACACATGTGTTTTAATGATGAAGTGCCATACCTTAGCTGATGCTCTCTCAGATTAGACAGGGCCTCCATTCCATGTAAATAGGAATAGACAATCTCCAAATCCTACAAATGTAAGGAAAACATTGTTAGGATTCTCAATTGTGTACAAGCTGTTAAAATACTGTTTATGCAAAGTATCCAGAGCTCTCCTAATAGGGAGAGGGGGAATATTTTAAATAGCATATTTACAAAAGGTTAAAGGCAAGTTGAAGGAATACCTCTGTTATATATTGGAACATGACACAGGGGAGAATGATGGTATGGCCAAATCACAAAATACTCTCTGCTTTTGTTGTGGTTACTCATGTCCAGGAAAAAAGCCTGGCCCAGAATTCCAGTGATCTACTTTGCAACTACCACTGTCCTGCTTCCCCATGCCAATGTACCCAAAAATCTTCATTGATTTTGCAATGCAAGCTCACAGAAATTGGTCTTTTTGTGTTCAGGGAAAAAGAAAAAAAACATACAAAGCATCTTAACAAAATACCTCATTGAACATAAATATTTATACTTGCATTATTTATAAATAGATATATTTATATTGTACATAAATATTTATAAAACTATATCCTTTTCAAAAGAAAGGCAAACTACAACCTTAAACAAGAAAAAAGGTTGGCATAAACAGAAAAATGTTGGCATAACAAAACATAAATACAACCTTAGTTACATGGCTAAGCATTATAGTCAACCATTGCATACCTCCAATATCCATCTCATAAAAAAAAAAAATGAATGAAGACACGAAAACAATATCCAAGACTGAAACTTCTGTTGTGGTTTAAGGGTGAACAGACTGAGTTGGGGGGACAGGTGGTAACTCTAGGACCCTGAGGAGTCAGAGAGCAACTATTATTCCCTCCCCTTCCCTTCCCTCCATATAACAAGAGGAGATACCAGAAGTTACACTTAACCATTAAGACTAAATAGATGTCTTTCATTCAGTAGCAAAATGAACATCTTTTTCTCACACTGAAATAAGCTAATACTTGGTTTGAAAAAGTGGAATAAATGCACAAGGCAAAATACTGCATTTCTATTCCCTTGCCCTCTAGAGGCTTTGGTCCTCTGAGGACCAGGGGACAGATCAAGGACAATAGTAATTACATATGGTTTGGGATGGAGGGACCTTGCACATAGCAGGCTTTGAAGAGAAAAGTATGTGAAAGGACACATATGCTCCAGACAGTGACCTCCTCATGTACCAGACGTGCTGGTGGTGAGCAGAGGCTCCTGAGAGCTCTGTGCCAGCAGTGGGGTAAGACACAAGTCTAAGAGTGCCCATGGCACTGCTGCTGCTCTTCGGGATATGCCAGACTCTGAAGCACAAGCCAGCAGCTGCCTTGGACAGTTGGGAGACCACCACTGAGGTCCATAGCAGATTACACAGAAAAAAGGAGAAAGTAATTAATTTCCAGCAAGCCTAACAACATACAGGGACAGAACAGGAGGAGGGTAACCTTCCGCCACCAGCTTGCACTGAGGTTTCTCTCAAGTGGCACAAATTTCATCTGCAGTAAAGGATTCACAGATGAATAAAGAACCATTAAGGATGCTGGCTTACAGGGATCCAACAGACCCAAAAGTGGAAGTGCACGGTAAAAGCAATTCAGAAACATTTGGTTTCCAAAACTACTGGTTTACACAAACCTAGGTACCAACCCTGCAGATGTACAAAGCAGTAGAGAACACAAATTATGTTCCTAGAAAAAAAAGCAACTCAAGTGACTCAAAGCAGGGAGCATGCACTAAATCACTGAAGGGAGGAGTCCTTCTGAGCAGTTTCACAAGCAACAGACAAGGTAAGCTTAGTGAACTCTTTTTGAAAATAAATAATCCTTCTTCAAAATCTAAACATACGTGTCAAATATTTGCAAATACAACATCCCATAGGTCCCCACATCAGGAAGTGCATACGGTGGGGGCTCTTGCCTAAAAGAAGCAAAAGAGAGATCTATAAAGTTTTTAAAGAGAGAGATCTAAACAGAACTAAAAACAAACAGGAGGGGCAAGAAAGAGGGAAAAACAACACTACATAAAACTTTGTGTTCCCAACATGGTTGCTGCCTGCAAGACACATAAAAGATAAAACTGAGTACATCTTATCACAGAGAGAACTAAGGTGTTTGTGTTTTGTTGGTAGGGGGCTTTTGGTTTTTTGGGTTTTGTGGGGTTTTTTGTTCATTTTTTTCTTGTTGTTTGGGGTTTTTTTTTAATTTGAAAACAAAACAAAACAAAAGACCAAGAAAGAGAGTAGTACTCCAAGCACAGGGTCCTATCAAAGTAGAGAGTCATTACAACATTGCAGTTGATGTGCACTGTGTGATAAAGTGTGCTGCAGCCACTTCTCCATGCTGTACCTTTCCAGAGGGTGTCTAACAGGAAACAGCTCCCTCTAGCACCAAAAGGTTGGTATTGCAATTTAAGTAACAACCAGCATCATTCAATTAAATACTCCATAGTAGTGCAAGGCACAGAAAACTACAGTAGAGTCAAACTAGCTGAATATATTGTACTATATTGCCAGTAGACTCTGCCCACTTACAGTCAATCTGTAGCATTAAGAAGAAAAAATAATAAATAACTAAAAATCAGAATATCAAGTTATTGTCCTTAGATCACCTCAGTTTCACATTTATCTCCGGAAAAATTATGCTGTGCTTACTTAGCAAACACATTCATTATCTTCAATAAACAGCTGTTTCAACTTCTTAATTAAAAGTGAATTAATGTAATGCAGGAGTCCTTCAGAAATATTTCTGCCAAGTGTTGTAAAATCCTACACATATTCCAAATGCTTGAAAAGACGTTTTTTATAATAAAAGCCATTGCACGATAAATAACACACACAAACTTAGTCATGTAAGCAATTCAAGGTTTTAATTTCAATATTACAGACACTTGACAAAAAACTAAAAATCTTTGAATTGTCAGGAAAAGAACTTTGCCTTTCAAGAAGGATGTAGCCTGGCTATGTGACTATGCGTAACTGCCTTAGTTGAATAAAAACCTTAAAGCAGAAGCTAAACTCAACCCCACTGGGACTTTGACAATGTCCCTGAAAGCTGCCTCTAACTATTCTGAAGAATATACAGAGGTGGCAGACAGAGCCATTAAAACCACACAAAAAAAAAAATCCCTCTGCACACAGTATCTTCCTTCAGGTTTTAAAATACAACTTTCTAACAGTTTATTAAAGCCAACAGGAGCAAAGCTAAGCATCAGACCTACAACCTACAATATTCTGCTACAGGAAGGACTACTTACAAAAAAAAAAAAAAGCACAGAGGAACAATCAACTTTGTTTCCTAGTTTTATCCACTAGCAGAACTGAACAAAAACCACTGCAAAGGCTCAGCTGACCTTACTACAAGAATCATGTTCTACAGAGATTGTAGCAACAGCTTGAAAATACTTCTCATCTGAAAGTCCAAAATGGAAAAATAAATGCATGGTTTTTAAACCACATTTTTATTTAAATGAACACTAGAAGACTGAAACGTAATCTATGCTTAACTTCGTATGGCAGCCAAAATCATATGCTTGGTTTGCTGCGTGTAGTAGCCCAAAATTTGTTTAATTCGGTGTTAGAGCACAACCAGTGCTGTTTAACATCTTTTTTGGCAACATGGACAGTAGGATCAAGAGCACTCTCAGGAATTTTGCAGACAACGCCAAGCTGTGTGATGCAGTCAACACACTGGAGGGAAAGGATTCCATCCAGAGGGACCTTGGCAGGCTTGAGAGGTGGACCCATGCCAACCTCATGAAGTTCAACAAGGCCAAATGCAAGGTCCTACATCTGGGTTGGGCCAATCTCAAGCATAAATACAGTCTGAGTGAAGTATGGGAAGAGAATAGTCCTGAGGAGAAAGACTTGAGACCCCACCTGGGGTACTACATCCAGTTCTGGAACCCTCAACACAAGGAAGACATGGACCTGTTGGAGCCTGTCCAGAGGAGGGATATGAATATGATCAGAGGGCTGGAGCACCTCTGCTGCAAAGACAGGCTGAGAGAGTTGGGGTTGTTCAGCCTAGAGAAGAGAAGGTTCCAGGAAGATCTTATAGCAGCCTCTCAGTACCTAATGGGGACCTACAAGAAAGATGGAGAGAGACTTTTTACAAGGATGAGGCATCATTGCTTTAAATTGGAAGAGGGTAGATTTAGATGAGATTTACTGAAACAAATTGCCTAAAGAGGTTGTGAACTCCCCATCCCTGGAAGTGTTCAAGGCCAGGTTGGATGGTGTTTTGAGCCGCCTGGTCTAGTGGGAGGTGTCCTTGCCCATGGCAGAGGGTTTGAAGCTAGATGATCTTTAAAGATGTCTTCTAATCTAAAGCACTCTATGACATGAATTTGTTTGTTTCCACAGTGTCAGCTAGCTCAGTTTGAAGTTTTGCTTCAAAGTACAGTAAGAACAGAGAAGCTCAGGTTTTAACACAGCTCAGCTTCAATCAGATCCGTAGAAACACATCAGTCTGCAACCATACCTCTACTCTGTTCTAGTAAAAATCTGCATACATTTACGCTCAGACAGGTCTAACCATTGCATTAGTGCTTAAAACAAATTTGGCAATGCCAGCTACACAAGCCAGACAAACCCAAGCCAGAATGTTGGCCCCAAATTCATGCTAGCTTAATGAAGAATTTTGTACTTTAGTGAAGTGACAGATGCGAAAGTTTGCTACTTTGGACTTTAAAAAGTTAAACATCTCAAAAAATCGCAGACTTATGCTGGCTTCAGTCCTGATTTGCAGTAAGGTGTAAAACTATAGGCCCAACTCAACTACTCATCCTTGCCACAGTTAAAAAGCAAAATGCTGAGCTAGAAAAAATTCATTACTCTATTACTAAGAAATTCACTCATTTCTCTGAAGGGGCAAACAATCAGAGAGAAGCTTTTGTCTTATAACAGTTGGTTTATTTTAAGTCAAAGGGTAAAAATACAAGTAATTCTTTAATTCATTCTTTTGGAGGATTAAAAAAAAAAAAACAAAAAAACCCACCCTACCTTCTCAAAGTACCTAATATTCACCTTAGACCCAAAAAGATCTGCATGCTGAGGACACAACAGGTTTTGAGAGGCTGGTCTTTGAAATAGCCCATATTTAGTTTGCATTCAGTCAAGCACCAGTAGCACCAGGCTTTGAGCAAAGGAGGCTCTGTAAGTAGGCACCCCCTCTCCCCATCACACCTGGCAATTCCAGGCTGAACCCCAAGCCCAGGTTTCACTGTTCTGAAAACGGGAGGCTGCACCTTGTCCCTCCCCACTGTGCTCCTGCCACCTTCCTGGCAGGGGAGGGAGGAGCACCTGCTCACAGGGACCGAACTTCAAGCCTCTCTGTTAGAATCACGAGACCCATGAGGTCCAGTGTGGTGGTCACAGAGGCAACAGCTCATGGTGGGGAGAAAGAGGGACCTCAAAGTCTTCAATGCATTTACCAGGAAACCACTAGCAGGAGGGGAAGCATTTGTTGTTTCTACATGGTTGACTGAACAGTTACTTCAGCTCAAAGCAGAACCTGCCTTTTAAAGTATTTTAATGCATTTTCCTCCAAATATCTATATACTAAGAAAAGCAGCAATGCCAAGATTTTATTTAGTGAGCAATAAAACCACAATCCGTTCCCAGGCTGCTGCAGTCTTGCCCCTCTTTTCCTTGTAGCTGCAGGATCCTGTCTTTCCCTTCTCACATCCAGCACCTGAAATCATTTGACTTTCAGCTACTTAGGTACCTACACTAAGCATTTATATTTTGTCTTTTCCCTCTAGCGCCAATTTAGTGCTGGCTGCCTGTGCTGGCTCACTGAGGCCAAAGCAACACCAGCATAGTCAAAAGAAACAGACTGGGCTGCAGTGTTAGAAATGCAAAGGTCCCAAGAAAGGACTCCCAGCAGCCGTACTAGTGAAGCAGCGATTTATTATGCGCTCTTGCAAGAGCGGGTGTCCTAGCAAAGCAGGCACACCTCTGGGCAGAGTTGTCAGCATTTTAAACCCTATTCCCGTCCAAAGAAGTCCCTCCCTTGTTTCCCTATGAATTAGGAACTTCCAAGGTTTACAGGCTTAACGGAGGCACCTTCTTCATAACAGTCCATAATAGTAATTAGTAGTTAGTAATGGATTCTAGTACTGGATTCAGGAACACACAGACCAGGATCAAAGGCAGAATGAACAGAGTCCTCCTTGGATGCTTTGAGGAAGGAACCGAAAGAGGACCTGAGCCAAGCCAAACAAAGCTGGCAAAGCAGTCCAAGAGGGAAGAGCCACAGACCCTTCAGATCCCTCAGCCTTATAACAAATATGACATATATGGGCTGGAATACCTCGTTGGTCAGTTTGGGGTCACCCGTCCTGTCCGCTCCTCCCTGCAGGTGCAGCCTTTCACTTTCTGCACCCCCCAATGTGGTGCACAAGACCCAACTTGTGTCTTCACACCAATCATTTGTAGGAACTCTAAATATGGGGTGTTATCACTGCTGGAAGCAGACACTGCCTGGGAAAACAGGCTGCTAACTTCAGAAAGTGCAGTTAATTAGAAGAACTGAGATGAAAAATAAAATCACTGAACAGTGTTAGTTCTGTTCTCACTCAAACCAGGATACTAATGTGGGCACATAACTATCTGTTTAAGCCAGACATGATTGGTGTTGGTGCTGTAGAAAATGCTGAGAAATGTCGCTTTTGCAAACTGTAGAATAAGTATAAATATTAACTTGACAAATAAAAGACTTAAGCTGCCCCATCAAGAATTGTTTACCAAAGACCAGAATCCTTAGGTGATCTTATGGGAAACTGAGGCCTAAAGCTCAGTCTTATGGTAAAAGGAAGATAAAGGACACAAGTGCACAACTGTCAATCAAGATGTGTTAATAGATAAAGGGGCAACAGTTAAGGGCTATTTAAAATGAACAATAGTAACTTAGAAAGATGCTGCATCTTGCTCAGTAAGCTCAGGGAATATTAGTTTCTGCAAGGAGAAGGAGGAACCCGCCAGAATTACTCACTACTATGGACTGTTATGAAGAAGGTGCCTCAGTTAAGCCTGTAAACCTTGGGAGTACCTAATTCATAGGGAAACAAAGGAGGGACTTCTGCGGATGGGAATAGGGTTTAAAATGCTGACAACTCTGCCCAGAGGTGTGCCTGCTTTGCTAGGACACCCGCTCTTGCAAGAGTGCATAATAAATCGCTGCTTCACTAGTACGGCTGCTGGGAGTCCTTTCTTGGGACCTTTGCATTTCTAACAATCATTATTTTCATTAAAGCTATTCTATTTTCCTTTTCTGATCACTAAGTCTCTCTCCCTTATTCCCTTCCTCTCCTCCTTTTGGAAGGGAGAGGGCATCTGTTGTAGGTCTAAGGGGCCACCCTGACCCTAAACCATGACGCCACAGAAGTGACAAGTCTGCTCCTGAGTATATTTGTCCACATCTGCTTCACACCAACATGACAGCCTCTCATGAACAGAAGTTCAGGGTATCAATCATAGAATCATAGAATGTCAAGGGCTGGAAGGGACCTCGAGAGATCATCTGGTCCAGCCCCCCTGCCAGAGCAGGATCACCTAGAGCAGGTCACACAGGAACACGTCCAGGCGGGTCTGGAATATCTCCGAGAGGGAGACTTCACACCCCACCGGGCAGCCTGTTCCAGTGTTCCCTCACCCTCACTGGGAAAAAATTTTCCTTATGTTTACATGAAACTTCCTGTGCCTCAGCTTCAACCCATTGCCCCTTGTCCTATCATTGGGCATCACCAAGAAAAGCCTGGCTCCATCTTCCTGGCACTCACCCTTCATATCTTTATAAATATTGATTAAATCACCCCTTAGTCTTCTTTTCTCTAATCTAAAAAGCCCCAGCTCCCTCAGTCTATCCTCATAAGAGAGATGTTCCACTCCATCATCTTTGTAGCCCTGTGCTGGACCCTCTCCAGCAGTTCCATGTCCTTCTTAAACTGGGGGGCCCAGAACTGGACACAGTATTCCAGATGTGGCCTCACTAGGGCAGAGTAGAGGGGCAGCAGAACCTCTCTCGACCTACTAGCCACACCCCTTCTAATACAGCCCAGGATGGCACTGGCCCTCCTGGCCACAAGAGCACACTGCTGGCTCATGGTCAGCCTCCCAGCAACCAGGACCCCCAGGTCCTTTTCCCCTTCACTGACTTCCAACAGCTCAGTCCCCAACCTATACTGATACCTGGGGTTGTTCTTTCCCAGGTGCAGGACTCTGCACTTGCCCTTATTGAATTGCATCAAATTTCTTCCTGCCCAACCCTCCAGCCTGTCCAGGTCTGGCTGAATGGCAGCGCAGCCTGCTGGGGTGTGGGACACTCCACCCAGCTTGGCATCATCAGCAAACTTGCTGCCAGTGCTCTCTGTGCCCTCAGCCAGGTCACTGATGGGCAGGTTTGTTGGGGTTTTGGGGAGTTCTTCTGTTTTCCTTCTCTTAAAGAATTTTTCCATAGTTGTTTGTCAGGGAGGTAAATTGCTGTACTTAAGAGAGACAAAAGGCCCTGGCCACAGGGTAGGGGTCCAGCCAGCCGAATAAAGGGGGTTGGGTGCAGCCCCTGGGGCTCTTGTTTTGCTCCCTGCATTCGAGGTGAGGAGAAGCTGCCCTCGTGGTGCAGAGAACTCATCCCCACTGCATCTCCTGCTCTCCCTACTGCTTCCCGAGGATCCGGCGGGACACCGGGATCAGCTTGGAGAGAAGTCGTCCCTGCTGGGTCTCCTGCTTTTCCTCCTACCCCTGCTGTCTCCCGAGGATCCTGCTGGACACCGGGATCAGCTGCCCAGGGGGTTCGTGACGCGAGCTTTCCTTGGCCATTGCCCCGTGGGGACTGAGCTGGCTCCGGGGCGGCGGGGAGACCATCGCACCCTCCCTGCTCCCCGGGAGCCCTGAGAGGTTGGCACTGCGTTCCCTGTGCTGTTTGCTGGTACTGCCGTAGTTAGTGTTGTTTGATTGCCTTGTTATACAGATATTTAGTAAAGAACTGTTACTCCTGTTCCTCATATCTTTGCCTGAAAGCCCCTTAATTTCAAAATTATAATGATTCGGAGGGGAGGGGGTTGCATTTCCATTCCAAGGGGGGCTCCTGCCTCCCTTGGCAGACACCTGTCTTTCAAACCAAGACAAGGTGAAACAGAACCGGTCCCAGCACTGACCCCTGTGGAACCCCACTGGTTCCAGGCCTCCAGCTGGACTCCATCCCATTGACCACAGTTCTCTGGCTTCTCTCTTTCAACCAATTCCCAATCCACCTCACTACCTGATCAAGCAGACCACATTGTCTCAGTTTAGCCAGAAGGATGCTGCGGGAGACAGTGTCAAATGCCTTAGAGAAATCAAGAAAAACCACATCCACTGCTCTACCATCATCTGTCCACCTGGTTATGTCCTTGTAAAAGGTTATCAGGTTGGTCAAACATGACCTCCCCTTGATAAAACCGTGTTGATTGCTCCTGATGACCCTCTTGTCCTTGACATGCCTAAGGATAGTGTCAAGGATAAGGTGCTCCATTATCTTTCCAGGGACGGAGGTGAGGCTGACTGGTCTATAGTTACCAGGGTCCTCCTTCTTGCCCCTCTTAAAGATTGGGGTGATGTTTGCCCTCCTCCAGTCCCCAGACACCTCTCCTGTGTGCCATGACTTACTGTAGATAATGGAGAGTGGTCTGGCAATGACCGGTGCCAGCTCCCTCAGCACCCTTGGATGCAATGCCGTCAGGACCCATGGACTTATGGATGTCCAGATTACTCAGCTGTTCTTTAACCCAGTCCTCATCAACCAGGGAAGAGTCCTTAGTCACACTCTCCTCTGGTGCCTCAGGTGCCAGGAGCTCTTGAGGACAGTCTTCAGCAGTATAGACAGAGACAAAGAAGGCATTTAATAACTGTGCCTTCTTGGTGTCATCTGTCACCAGGGCACCCGTCTCATTCAGCAGATGACCTACGCTGCCTCTAGCCTTAGCTTTTCCTGCAATATATTTGAAGAATCCCTTTTTGTTACCCTTGACCTCCCTTGCAAGGTTGAGTTCCAGCAAGGCCTTAGCCTTCCTAGTTGCCTTTCTGCATTCTCCAACAACAGTCCTATACTCCTCCCAGGTAGCCAGCCCCTCTCTCCATGAGCTGTAGACCCTCTTCTTTCTCTTAAGTCTACTCTGTAGTTCCTTACTTGACCATGCAGGTCTCCTGCTCTCTTTCTCGATTTCCCACCTTCTAGGATGCACTGGCCCTGAGCTTGGAAGAAGAGGTCCTTAAATATTAACCAACTATCATTAGCCTCTCTGCCCTCTAGTAACCTGTCCCATGAGATTTCACCCAGCAATTTTCTGAAAAGGCCAAAGTCAGCCCTCCTGAAATCCAGAGTTTTGGTCCTACTTGACATCCTGTTCCTGCCAGACAAGATCAAATTGCAAATTACTGCCTTCAGAGACAGCAACCTGTGAAAGAAAGGCAGGGCAGGCAGGGGCAAGTCATTGTAGCCAAACCTACTTCTGAAGGCAAAGCCTTACCCTAAGAGTGAGCTCACATCTTGCCAATATTAAGCTGACAAAAGACAGGAGCAAAACCACAAAAAATGACTTACACTATGACAAAAAAAAAAACATAAAACCAACAACACAGTATTGCTGATACCAAAACTCCCTGCCATGCACACCCAAAGTATTCATCTTCACCTCCAGCAGTAGAAAAACCTAAACATCCTCACAGCTGATGCGCAGGAGCATGTCCAGATGTAGCAGTCAGTCATACCAAGACCAATTTGTTGAAGATATTAAAATGAAGTATTTGACATCTACTACACATCTTTAACACACTTTTTCTTACATCAGGACCTTTATATTGCCAAGTCCTGCACTTGAGTCATAACAACCCCATGCAATGCAACAGGCTTGGGGAAAAGTGGCTGTAAAGCTTTCTGATGGAAAAGGACCACCAGTGTTGTTTGACAGCTGGCTGAATAGGAGCCAGCAGTGTGCCCAGGTGGCCAAGAAGGCCAGCAGCATCCTGGCTTGTATTAGAAATAGCGTGGCCAGCCGGACTAGGAAAGTGATTGTCACCTTGTACTTGGCACTGGTGAGGCCACACCTCAAATACTCGGTTCACTTTTGGGGCCCTCGTTACAAGGAGGACTTTGAGGTGCTGGAATGCATCCCAAAGAAGGGCAAGAAAGCTGATGAGTGGTCTAAAGCACAAGTCTTAGGAGGAACTAAAAGAACTGGGGTTGTTTAGCCTGGAAGAAGGACGCTGAGGGGAGACCTTATCACTCTACAACTACCTGAAAGGAAGTTGTAATGAGGTGGGGGTCTGTCTCTTCTCCAAATTAATAAGCAACAGGACAACAGGAAACGTCTTCATGTTGTTCTACGGAAGGTTTAGGTTAGACATTATGAAAATTTCTTCCCAGAAAGGATTGTAAAGCACTGGAACAGGCTGCCAAGGGAAGTGGTGGACCCACAACCTCTGGAGGTATTCAAAGGACATGTAGATTTGGTGCTGAGGAACACAGTTTAGTAGTGACCAGGCAGTACTGGACTAACAGTTCAACTTTATGACCTTAAAGGTCTCTTCCAACCAAAACAATTCTATGACTTTGGGAAGGTGGGCAGGAGGAAGGACCTATCACACAGGAAGACTACCAGAATACAACCCACTACACTACAATATGAGATAAATTATTCTTTAACTTCACTGTAAGCTACCACAGCACTTCTCTGCAACCCACTCTTACTAGTATACATAGAAATCCATAGCTTAAAAAAAAACTACAGCCAAAGTGTAGGAAACAATTTATTCAACTGATGTTGAATTAGCAGATACACAGATATAAATGAAATATTTAAGTGAAATTACATAGGTCAAATGGCCCAAATTGGCCCTTCTGTGAATGAAATCCCATGGGCCATTATATAATCTATATTCATGCTTACATTATTTACTTTTGTAACTTTACCTGAAACAACTATTTCTTTTATATCAATTTATTTTAACCTAATTAGCTAAGACTAATCACATTCATTCCAGAGCACAGAATAAAACTTCTAACTCCTAATACTAAGCTTAATCTAAGGTGAAAAGCTTGGTCTATCAGTCTTGCATAACAATCATTTATAAGTTCCTTTAGCCAAACTTGACATTTTTAATAGTGATCCAATTCTTCAAACAGAAAACCTAAACTGATGACACTGTGCTTTTCAACGACCCACAGCAGGTTTGAAGAAGTTCCTATCCTGTTTGTCAACAGTTTCAGATCTCATTTGCCATTCTCTGCTCCTGTGGGATTCCTGTTTTCCTGCCAAGAGCACACCAGACCTATCCAATCACCATCCAGCCCAACTCAGCTCCCCTCTTCCCACAGAGCAGCACTATCAGCTCCAAGACAAACTGCAAGCCTGGAAACTCAACATTAATGACAGATTCCAAGTTGCTCTCATAAGGATCCATCCATCACACCACCTTCTTTTTTTGTTGTTGTTATTGGCTTGGTACAGGAAAAATATAAAAAGTGGAGAGGTGGAAAGCAAGAATGAATAGTGTTGGAGACAGGTGGAAAGCAAAGCCAAGCACAGGGGCAGGAAGACAACTGACTGAAGTAGGGTAGCTTTGCTCTCCCCATGTGCCACCCAAGAGCCTACTCTACCTTTCCATAAACTGCCTGTTCCAGGCAGTATCTTGGCTTACCTGGAAACCACAACTCTTCAAGGCAATGAGACAATTTGAAGTATGGAGGTGGGGAGGATACGACACAGACACACAGACACCTTCTTAGTCATGTCTCAAACAGGTAACAAGGATTTAAAGGCAATTTTCAAATGTCTGTCAGATCCACCAAATGCCTAATTAGTTATGTGAGCTTCAGCCAAATGTGTGAGTGGCCACTAAAGTTCTGAAAAAGTTTACCACCGCCTGTATGAATTTGTCTCAATTAATATGCATTATTCATGACAAAACATTACTCCACAGCAACCAGGCATGACTAAGCTTGGGAATCAGCCTTCATCGGAAGGGCAGTTTACAGGCCATCAAGCCAGCCCAAGTCTTCACTTCCTCTGCTTCAGCTAGGAAGTGGGAAAGGAATGTGGAAATTGCACTGAATGCACGTCTTGTTGACACACAAAAGTTTTTATTTTCAGCTCTGCTGTGGGGAACATGGGGACACTTGTTCTGGGTTACGGGTGGAATTTTTAAACTGGATTAAAAACAGGAGGAACAGGCAATTTTAATCTGGAACTGAAGTACCCAAACATGAAGCTATTCAGGAAGAACTCCAAAACCTCAAAGAAAAAGGAGAAATCCCATTTTCCCGGTTTGTCTTTACTGAGCATTGTTACAATACAGAACAAAAATATGCTTCTACAAAGACTTAGCTGCATTACTGTCTCAAAGTCAGAGGCTGGAGAAACATCATAGGATCACAGTAAAATAGCTGTGGAGAAACAAGATGTTCCAATGGCATCAGCTTTCAAATATGTTGTTTGTTTTATTATTTTCTTTTTAAATTGGCTTTCCTCAAAAGACAATTTCATTACATGTGTATTTTTGAATTTTAGGGTTTTTTTTCTAATGGGAAGTGGGTTAAAAACCACTATTTCCATCTAGTGCCTCACAGACTTGCATCTAATAGTATAAAAAGATTTTGGTTTTCAAGCTTGCCACCAGAACCTGCTCAAATATATAAAAAAGGAGTTGGAAGGTTCAATCAATCACCCAGACTAACACACGTTTAACACCAGCTCAAGCTGAGTACAATTGATTCAGCATATCCTGATGGTCATAAAGCTTTTAGCAGAATACAGGGGGAAAAAAAAATATTAAGACAGTCATGATTATAATAATTCCATAAAATGGGGTTAAATGTGGAATGGGTGGATGGGAAATTAAAGCCTGCCATCTCATAGAAGTCAGTGAAAGAACTAATGAGCACAGGAAATTACAGGGTATTGCCACACGATTCTTTTCTGCTTTTCAGACTCTCAGAAGTGAGACAATTAAATGCTTAACACAAAAGCTTACGTCCTTTATGCAAAAATCCAAACGTTTGTCACATGTCCAAAGGCAAACAAAATGGTTTCACTACAAAAGATCTCTACTACTGACTGCACAGTCCATAATTATGAAAGACACTGAAGTATTCACCACTAAAAATATATATAGTTGCCTTTTGCGCCTTCTCAATATTTATAGGCAACAGTTGAAATCTTGCATTAAATATGTTCTATCCATTTTCACATAAACTGCACAACCATTCACATCTGCCTTGCAGAGGCAGGCCAGTTCTTAGGGCTTTTTCCTTTTCTGGTTTGGTTTGTTTTGTAATGCCAACAAGAGTCTCGAATTGTTTTGAACTGACATTAAGGAGCTCTCTTTTGTCAACTGACCTGTGATAACTGTTCATGTGAACATTTTAAGCTTTCCATTGCAAACAAGCTTTGTAAATTTAACAGGTGAAGGCAGGAATACTGTTGAGCTGATGAAGGGCTAACCCAGTAAGTCACCTCTGCAGTCACATGTAATCATTTGCCTGCATCTGAAGTGTAATGGTCCCAACTGCTCACGTTTCATCTAACCTCTTGGACACACTGGCATTTTACCCTAATGTTTAAACAACATTTTGAAATAGATCTCCTTGAACCGTTGGGACTAAGAAGCCAAGCAACAAAGAGGTGGTTTCAGCACCGTCCCGAGTGCTGAACGTCATCACACCCCACCCTGTACTTGTTGCAGTTTTCCCTTTCCAAACCAAAAAAAACAAACCTAAAACCAACCCAGGTACACAAACCACACACTCTGGTTGAGCAAAATCAGTCCCAAGCACAATTCAATCCCAACCCAGACAGCACCACTCATTTCCAGAATCACCCAGAGCATCAGGGTCACCTCCACTTTGTAAAATGGGGTTTTCTAGAAGCACTCGCTGTCAGAGGAGCCCAGAAGCGGCACCCAGCACCCCCTGTCAGAGGGGCCCAGAAGCAGCACCCGCTGTCAGAGGGGCCCAGAAGCAGCACCCGCTGTCAGAGGGGACTCCAACCACCGCTTCCAGAGGTTGTGTTGTAAATGTCCACCACCAACCTGACATAAAGCTGGTCAGGAGCTTCATGCTGCAGCTCGCTGGCCGTGACAACTCACATCCAGAAACAAAAGGAACCAGCACGCATTGAAAACTGTGCTCTGCCACAACTTGCAACACAAGTAGTACTATAATCAACAGAAAATACATGATTTTTTTCTGTGTCTGGACTACAACTATTTATTTTGTATTGCTGGCTTACAACCAACAAAAGCAAAAACACAAAACAAGCAACACAAAACTAAAGTTTGCCTTTCCAACCACAGAGACAACAGAAAATATGTGCTGAAATAAAACTGCACCGTTCCTTTTCGCTTTGGACAGTTTTGTTTTTATTTAAGAAAAAACTGTTCCTCAGTTTCTTTATAATTTCTAATCCAAAAAAAAAGCAGATGCAATAAAAGCATGAGGAAGGGGGAGAAAAGATTATATCACACTGATTTCAAAGATTTATATCCTCATTTATATCTTTTATACTCATGTGTTTAAAAAAGCATTAAGATTAATTTAGACAGATACAATTTTCCCAACATTCAAACATACAATTCCTCTTAGTTCAGATTACAGTTTTAACAAAAGTTTTGTCATTTGATATTCTGTTTTAAAAGATAGCAAAGAATCACTTTCATTCCTTTTTTTTTTTTTTTGGAGCAGCTGAATTTACAGCAGCGTATTTCAGAGAATTTTTTCCAGCAGATGTTAATCTTACTTAGCACCAACAGTAGGTCACATGAAAAGTATTTCTAGATCATCAAGTAAGTGATCATACTGAAGTATGTATTTGCATGTCAAATCAATCCTCACCCAAAAATTAATCTCAAAAGCTGCTGGTGGTCACATCCACCCGGAGCTGGGATTATTCCTCAGTGCAAAGGAGACAAACGTTAGAAAAATGCTGAAGTAATTTCCACAGAATAATCTCCAAGCCTGAATTTGTTACTTCAGATATTCCCTGAAAGAGGCTGCATGTAATGACTCTAAATGTTTCTCTTTTGAGGTTGTATGATGTTGGGGTTTGGGTTTTGGCTCCTTTCCCCCCCCCCCCCTTTCCTATGAACAATGGTAGGATCCTGAAAGGGACCTGAATTCTGGGTGTTTTTTTGGTTGTTTTGGTTTTTACAATATCACTTGGGGATGAACCAATTTCATTATCTCAGATGGACTTACTGGGGACACCAGTCTGATCCAACTTGAGTAAGTCTTTGCACTCTTAGAGGCAGAACACCAACAACATAGCAAATTTTCATTTCAAAGGGGTAAACACCCAGAGGGGTAAAGCATCTGCAGGGTTACGATGGTGAAACACGGCCCCTCTCAGGTCAACACGCTGCAACCTATATGTAGTTTTGAGCACCATAAAACAAGATGGAAAAACCCAACTAACAGACTTCCACTGCTTAATGGGTTAGACTTTCTTTTGGGGATTGGGAGAGCATCTGATGCCTCTGGGAGACAAGCTCACTTTCCAAAGCTACCTCCTTCTCTGACTCAAGCTAATGCTCTGACCCTTTTAACTGCCTAAGCCCAACAAAGAGGTCACACGTGTACCTTCAGCCAGTCTACATGAGGCTGCTCCAGCACAAAGAGCACTCGCTGCATTTGTACCACGCGTAACAGCGATGGGTATATGGACCTAATTTTCACTATCACCACACAAGATCCTGAAAGGAGGAGAAGTTGTGAATAAAGCTGACCTACTGCTTACTCCATTTCCTGACTTGGCTGGCTCTGTATTTTTTATTCAATAACTTTACCAAGTGTAAGGTGATAGAGATACTGACAGCAATTTCTTTGTGTCCAGGGGCTTCACAGTTAAGAGTGCAAGGCAACCCCATAGCAGTGACTATTTACAGCTGGTCTACAAACTGCCTACTTGAACAAGAGTTTAATTTCTAGTGACTGTTACTGAAATATCTAGCTGTAGCATCACATCTGACTTTTTTTTATTTGCTGAAGTTCAAGAATGCCCCACCGTTTATTACACTAGTTTCTCCCCAACATCAGTCCCAACAAAGTCGGACATTTAGAAGTCAGCAGGTGGTGCAGCTACCAAAGGAACAACAGCAAGCGTTGGGAGATGAAGAAACCTAACACACTGACACAAAAAAACCCTGTCTGTAGGACAGCAGGGGACAATCTCTCAATCTCAATCCAACCCTTATTAAAGTGAAATAGGTTTTTCAGCCTCCATAAGCTTTCCAGAGTGGTACCATAACTTATGCTAAGCAAAGCATGTGACAACTAAGAGGTATAACTGAATTCCTTGTGTATAATGAAATACATTACCTTGGTTTCCTAACAGAGTATTTTTGCCTAGATCTTAAGCATCGCTATTTATGAACTTCAAAGATAAGCCTTGAGATAGAGAAGCTTACCAGTTGTTTTGCAAGCTAATTCAGACCAAGTATATGACAGTCATCAATTTACCGAATCTTAAAGATACAGCTTATCAACTGATGAGCAAGCAACTTTGTTCTTAAACACTGAAGGCGTTATCTTCATAGAAGCTTCAAATCATGTGTTTGAACTCCAAAATTGGACATTAAAATTATACACATTCCTTGTTGGAGATAACTGCTTATCACCTGAGTTAGTAATTTACCACCAAGTCTTATGACTCGCTTTTAACACTACAAGCAACTCCAAAAAGAGCTCAGATAAAGCACAGGAGTGAAATATCATAACCCTCTCCATAGCACTCCAATGGACAATAAATAGGTCCACCCAGCAGTGCCCCACAGCCCTTGCAATGCTATTAGGAACCCAACTGTAAACAGGTTTGAGCACCACTTTAGTATCCAAGCATTCTTAAAAGCATACTAAGAAATATGACCAACGTTACCTTCTTGCACAGCCCTGGAACGTCCTAAAACATGGAAAAGAGACAACAACCTTTCTACTCCTTTTCCTGAGGCTGGCACAAGCGCATAGGAACGACAAAAATGATTTCAAACAGCTGCAAACTTTTCCTAAAGATACAATAGCCCAGGATGATGCTGGATGGCAAGCAATGGGAGACCCATGTAGAAGTCCTGCAGTCTCCTCCAGAAGCCAGGTGGTAACAAGGGGCCTTACTTCAGGAGCATCTGGTGGGACTTGCGGCTGCACCACATTCACCAGTACTCTTGAGCTTTGGGCACAGAGGCAGAGGGATGGCTAGTGACAGCATGACTAAAAGAAGAGGACTTCTACAAAGGCTGGACATGGTGACTGAACTAAATCGGCTCCTGGGCTGCAGAGAGCTTGGAGGGTGAGGCAGAAGGACAACATGTCTGTGGTGTTCAGCAAGAGGAACCTGAGATTGTCAGCCTTGTTATTAGCTTTGGCATCCACTGGCCTTCTGTTGGTACCAGTAGAGCTAATTACGGTTTCTGCTCTCTGCTGTCCAACCCCACTGGGAAGGGATCTTCTAGGTCAGGAGCCTGACAATACCCAGAACAGTCTCTGCACATTTAGACAGCACTTTTCTACTAGTGAAATAACCTACAGAACCCCTGAGGAATGATATGCAGAAGGTAGATCCACAGGAATTCAGTTCAGGAACAACACAGATGAATCGAAACTAGCTCTGTGGAAATACAGAACACCTCTACATCCTGTTCACTGCTCCCAGGTCTAGAAACATAGGTCATCACAAGCTTTCCTCAGAGTGTGTCAGCTGTCTCTGCACAACGATGCATCTCAATTAAAGCATCCGGCAGGACCTGACATCTCTTTGAGAGGTCATTACAGCACACGTAATCCAGATAACAAGCAACAGGGAAGCCTGGAAGGGTTGAGTATCTCTCCTTTAAAAACAAGTTCCTCGGTCACATTTAACAAAGATGATGATTATTATTTCTAGTGTTCAACCTATCAAAGGGTGCCTCATCTGCCAGATTTTATCTATCTAATCTGCAGATGGTTAGTAGCCTCAGGCAAACTGTCTAGTTCAAGAAAACAGTAGTCAAACTGTAAACTTTTCATCTGCAGTGGATTATAGAAGTACAGTAGTTTCAGGTTACAAAGTCATTGTTTCTACTCGTGCACTTCTGACAAAGTTCCTAACTTGTCAAATTAGTTGCTCTGCCTTCCTGCCTTCAGCAGCGTTTTTAACCCATTTCACCAGTTCCACTTTCTCATAAAGATCAGAGGTTTTTTGCTCCTTTATGAACTTGGCAATTGCTGTAGGTAGACTGGCAACGATGTCTACCATTTTCTGTTTCCTCATCCTTAATACAAAGAAAATATCTGATTATATTTAAACTACATTCCATTCTATATTTTCGCTAATACTAGCATTTAGCCACAACAGACAGATGTGTGGTTGACGACCAGTACAAAAACAAATTAGAGACCTCAATGCAGCCACTAAAGACAAAACAGGCTAAAAAACTACCAGAGGAGGGTAGAAATTGTCATCTCTCTTGGCAGTCACAGATATTAGAAAAATACAGAATGAATGCAGCAACAGCTCCAAGGTCCCACACATTTTAGAGTCAGACAAATCCTGCGAGGTCTGGTAAAAGTTCTACACAGATTCCAGCTGTACTTTTAGCGAAAGCCTTTCGCACTTCTGAAGGTATGGGAAGCAGCCAGGAGCTTTAGAACAAGCACATCAGCTGGATGTGTTCATGAAGACAATCAGCAATGCAATCATTTTTTGGAAAATTCTGTATATACTTTATGGCTGTTCTCAAACAAGGGACCTCACAGTTTTCTTCCCTTCCTTACTTTGAGTGCAGAATACCAAGACTGCACTGCTTATCCTTGATACTTGTTCTTCCACAAATGCGCTGATTACACATAAAGCAAGATTTGGCTCTGGATCAGTGTCACGAGCATCAGATTTCAGCTATCTGCAGTTCACAGAACGCCGTGACTCCACTTTGGACATTTAGTATAGACAGCGGCCCAAATCACGCCGTGAAAGAGCACACGGTTTGGGGGAGCTTGCACTCACTAGTGCTCTGCTAAAGGGAGATTCTGGTTGGGTTTTTTTGCTTGGGGAGGAGTGCTTTTCTGAAGACTTATGAATGAATTTAAAAGTCAACAACAACAAATGCATTGTTTTGTGGGTTTGGCTGTGTTGTTGGGGTTTTTTTAAAGCACTGAAATTGTTCATTTTTGTTTTAGTGTATCAACAAGTCATGGATTTCTACCCAAATGATCCAAAATTACATACCAGTTTCCTTCCAAGTATATATTGAGTTTCTTTCCAATGGCATATGATAAAAGTTTAAACTCAAGATTGAATGCAAGAACACACACTCTCTGAAATTATTAATTTGCACTGTGACCTTACACAAGGTACAAGCTGATTAAGAATTGGCTATCAGAGGTTAGCGATCCACTAGGTTAAGGTTATGGTCACACATGGCACACATATGGAGCACAGTTGGCCACGGAAGCATATGCAAAGACTGTTTACCCTTCAGTGAACCAGCTTCAGGTAGTTTAAGGTCAACAACATCTCCTTAATGGTACCATGGGGCTGGTGGGGGTGTTTGTCATTTGGGGGCGCGGTCACGGCAGTGCGGGTGCAGGGAGATTACAGGGCAGTGCTATGCTTTGGCTACTGTAAGAAAATCTACAAGATAACATCATACTGTGCTATATAATAGAGCTTTCTAGAGTTACTTCCCAAAGCATTTAATAGTTTTGAATTAATTACATAATTTTTATATTTTAAACAGTAGAATACAGGATTTTTTAAGGAGCAATGTTGTATAATAGATCCTTAGGCATTCCTCCTCTTTAGGCCTTGGCAATAGCTGAGCATCCTGGAGCATCAATATGGTCTTACTTGGTAACTATGGGAGTTAACGTAAGGAAACCAGTGTTATTTTTCCTGTGAGTGACTTAGAATTGCCAAGGGACAGGGGAAGGGGAACAAATACTGTACTCAACATCGATCAGGACACATACCCAAAGAAGAAATCACAAGTCCCAGTAATAAACTGAGTTGCAATGGGCCTGACTTCAGAGACTTTTCAAAAGTTACTTATAATTCTCATTTTAATTCAATTAAACCTAGGAAATGGGGTTTTTTTTAATTTTTTACAGCAGCAATTTGAGTGGAATTATAAAAGTTTATCACCAAAGAAAACTTGGGTTTAAACTTGATTTTATACCCTAGCAGAAAAAAACTCAGTACTATGCTAATAGCTTTACAGGAAGTGATTAAACTTGCAAATCTGATCTAAAAAAAGTCAAAACATAATTCAGGGAAAAGAGATAGTAAGAGCTAAGGCTGACACAAAGGATTAGTTTTTCAAAGATACATATTCAAACAAGTGAATCAAGGACCCCATCTTATTTCAATACATTTTTTCTTTTGATTAAAGAAAGAAGGCTTTTTTTACACAAGCTGCATATATCTCAGTTTTCAGCGCTTCTGACTCTGTTATCTAGTTTTAAACCTAACTAGACACCACTCAGCATTTACAACAGGAAGGGAAGAAATCAAGAAATGCAAAGATATTGGAAGCAATGAGCTAAAGGTCTGGGAAGCAGACAGAAGTCACAAGATGGGAACATTGAAAACCTGAAACCAAAAATATTTATACACATTATTACGTCCACAGAATAACTACTTCTTAAAGGTAAAAAAAAAAAAAAAAAGTAAAAAAAACCCACAACACACAAAAAACTGTCAGGTACTTTATACCAACACAAGTGACCTGAAACAGAAGTTCAGCTTTTCCACGCTTTTTTTTTTAATGAAAAGTTAAATTTAATACTGAGTTTCCATTAGTTTGGTTGTTGAAAACAAGCTCTATGTTAGCAAACCAAAGAACCCAACTCTCTTTCAAGTTATAAATATATATTTATAACCACTACAAATAAAAGGTAACCTCGAGAAAAATGGAGCCTTGTCAGTGTTTAAGTCAACACGGCTTCCCCTTAGATCTCTGATGGGTAACATTTTGCCCAACAAACAAGGCAAGAACTAACCCAAGCTCTCAATCTTGACTCCCACTGTGAGCTGGCAGAGGGCTTGAGGGGTGAGCTAGAGAAACTTGAGCATTTGGCAACAGAAGACCAAGAAGTCAATATCTGTCTGACAAGACAATTTTCTGGTCATAATCTCATTCTCTTAAACAAACTGTAACAAAACAATGTAAAAAAAAAAAAAAAAGCTCTCATTACCCTTCTGGTTAATGCTGTTTCATGAATTTGAACAGCATGCTGAGTGCTTAACGTGACTATTACAAAGAATACATTATTTCTGACCTCAGGCCAGTAGAGGAAAGTCCCCAAATGGACCTAGAACACTGAGATGGTTCACATATGTCCAGGTTAACTCCTGAAGTATGCTTTGCTGGTGAGTGTAGGCTTTACTAAAAACAACATATATCACATATGAAAGAAGTTTTATAGGTAGATCATATACCCAAAGAACACAAAAATCCTGACCAAACAGCATCATGAAAAAAAAAGGAAAAAAAAAACCCACACACATACACACAAAAAACCCCACCCCACAACACTAACACCAAACAAAAAGATTCTTGTATCCACTATTCACCTGCCACTCCTTGACTTAGTCTTGCAGTAGTTTACAGTTTAGAAGCACCCACAGTGAAGTAACAGAAGATACAATAAAGCATTTGCACTTTTCCAAACAAGTCTGCTTTCTTCTTTTAACACATCCTACATGAATATATCAACATTGAATCCCATGGTTAATATGGTTTTAGAAGGTTCTGCTTCAGGTCAGTATCTTGAAAAACTATTGAAATATTTCTAAGCCTTTTAAGCAGCATGAAAAGCAAATGTAACAAAATAATCTCTTACTGCTAATACATCTGGTGGTCTCCACTGTTTCTTACTTCACGATCAGAATCCTAGGAAAAACAGCAACTGTTTTGAGACTAAGCACAAAGATGTCCTAATTACTATAAATCCCTTAGGAATCTAAGTGGCAGAGCAAGATTAATACAGTCACAAGACCCAGAGATTAATCTATTTACCAAAGAATCTGTGCAACAAAGCTGCCTAATATTAAAGAATACTGAAGCTAGATTTTAAAAAGATAAGGGTCAAGAGACCTAAACAATGCAAAACATCTCCTTAATAATGGTTTCTTCTATAAATAAAAACACTATCTAGAAGAAAAAAAGATATTACCCTGCTGACTTTTAATAAAAATATGATTTAAAAACCCAAACTCTCTAAATGGGTTAAATCGAGAGCCAAAAATACTATAAATACATAACAACATAATCCAAGTAACAAGCTGATCAGTAAAATAAGACCTTTGTTTTTAATTACCTTTCAAGTTCAGGAATAGAAATAGAAAAAAAA
>JANVCC010000076.1:14322610-14353556 GCA_025345505.1 Todiramphus chloris collaris | reverse complement strand
GGGGGGGGAATGTCAAAAGCACTTAGAGGAAACAAACTGCAGTCAGAATGAAAACCGTGAGCATTCCCGACAGTAAAAGTACAGTCCAAGAGAAACTAGAATGTGCTTAAAATTTAGTGGAGTTGTTATAAAGCAATAACAGCTAAGAACACAAGTGTGTTTTGCTTTTTAATCTGAAAAGTTTATATGTATTATATGTCGGAGAAAACTTTCTCTTCTGCAACTGTTATCAGGAAAGCCCTGTTTTTACATACAGCATTGCCACAAGCTTCCAGCACCACTCAGTGCTCTGTGTCCAACAGGAGAACGTGACTTCCATCAAGAGTAACAAAGTATTCAGCTACATGTCTTACACTATTCTTCATAAAACTAACAGGAACGTTTTTATTAAAGAACAGCATTAGAGAACATTTACAGCAAATTGTGCTGCCTCCACACACGTTCAACCCTTTGACAAACGTTCCAATTGGGGAACAAGACCTGATTCAAAATTAAATAAACTGCACCAATTCACACAGCCCCAGACTACTGATGATCGAGTTCCCTTTTAGCCACAGACAGAACCATTTGAAAAATAATTTTTATGTTGAATTATACATGTCTACAAACATCTGGAACTATGATTAAAAAACTGAAAACAGGCTAATTCACTTATTAGCTTGTGTGAGGACACAGTACACACATGATATAAATACAGAATCATTTAAGTTCTCAAACTATTTTTCAGAAAAGACTATAATTTTTCAATTTTTCCTTTAAAAATAAATAAATAACATTGGAGTATCATTCTGTTAAAGGATTTTGGTGACATAAAGCAACTTCCAGGCATATTAAAAAAAACAGCATTCAGTAGCTATGCCAGGTCATCAGAGAGACAACTATGTATTCAAACACATTAACTTTTACAGCAATGTGTCAAGAGTGTTGACATGACAGATATCTTAATGTAATACTTATCTGCCACTTATTTTCCTGGAAAATGTATTATTATTTTAAAAAAAACAACCCTGAAGGAAGTTTCAAAACTGCATTCTTTATACCTACTAATGGGTTGGTTTTTTCCCCCCCAAATGCCCATATCATCAATTAAAAAAAAAAAGACAGTACAAAAAAAAGAATACTATGAAGTTTATGAAACATCATACACCACACAAAACCAAATAGGTGTTTTTCTAGTTCCAGACCAAGGCGACAGAAGTTGGATTAGTCCAGATGAACACCACACTATTTCTCTAGCATATGATGAAAAGCACAGTAATGGTATTCCAGGTTCGCTTCAGTTGAATACCAGATAAGCCTACAGCAGCACTCAATATATTCCCTGTATTAGTTACCATACGTAACATGACTGAGCTAAATATCTAGAAATCTTTTTGCATGACTGTTCCCTGTAACAAGGGCATGCACAACATTAGAAATAAATATTTGTAGCTGTCTGAATCTAAAGCTGCCAGGTGACTTCTGGACAGATTTTCAGGTAGGTATTTCTCATGTCTCCTCCTTGGTTTTGTTTTGGTTTTTTGTTTGTTTGTTCATTTGTTTTGGTTGTGGGCTTTTGTTGATGGGTTTTTGTTTGTGGTTTTTTATTTGTTTGGTTTTTTTACTCCGACCAATGTGTGTAAACCAGCCAAAACTATATACCATATGCATTGAGGTTCCATTGTTAAATATGAGCTGTTGACAACAGAAAGCATCACCACATTAACAAAAGAGAGCCACTCAAACTACGGAGAATTTGAGCAAGTCAGCTGCAGCACGAGAACAAAGACATGGGGGTAAAAAGGAATTACCTTCCTTACTTCATAAGGAAATACCCCCTCCTTCCTAGCAGAACAAATTTCCCAGAAGAATAGCTACAGCAGTACAACCCATTTGAGCATTTCTGCCATGGCAAAGCTATGACCAGGAAAGACCATGACCTATACAGACCTATACCCCACTTTCTAGCTCCCAAAGGTATCTCAGTAGCAGACAATTAAAGGAGCCACAGCTTTCCTTCATTTTTGTCATCTGCACGTGCTATGTGACTTTTTTTTTTTAATCAGAATCAATGCAAATATGTAAGTGTACAAGGCTTGTTGTACATAAACATTTGTATAGCAAGTGCCTGGGGGTTGGGAGTCATGCAGATGAGAAAGCCTGCCTGTATTCGCAGTACTGTTCTTCACTCCGTAACACCACCAGCTTGACACCAGGACACGCAGTGACACAAAGCAGAATCAACATAAAACAAACAGAGCCAGTTTCATAATTGAGGCCCATCGTGTGATTTTTTTGATGGCTTAAGAGTTGGTGATACTTCTACTACAAATTATATATACAAACTACTGCACACATGCTCACCCACATAAACAATTCCTATAGGCTTGTAACTCGCATCAAACAGCGTGATCAAAATTCTGCATTTTCTTCATTTTGCTCTTAATAAAAGCGACATAAGCCTTTTAAAGTTTCTAGTGAGGACAGAAAGAGAAACCTTTAAAAGAATGAAGTTACATGGACTTCAATGTATTTTCTAGAAGCAGTAAGCTATATCTGCCTTCTAACTTGCTTGCTGTCCCTGAGGAGTCAGTAACACATCGGCCACCTGTCCTTTATGAAAAAGGACCTGTAGGAGATGGCATAAAGACTCTCCATCATTGGGTTACTGCTACCTCAATCACTTACCTCAATAATTAGGATGTTTACTTTTTAAGATGATTATTATCCTCGCCATAAAAATAAAAAGGAATAGAGAGAGCATGTGCACATTGTGTACCCAGTCAAAGCATAGTAAGCACAGTAAATTCAAGTTTTGTAACTACCAAGAAGTGTTATTCAACTATTATTTTTTAGTATTACGGAGAAGCATTTAAAAGTTAAAAAAAAAACCAAGCCACCTACAACAAACAATGACTGAAATACTAGTGAGGTGTTTTTTTCATTCACGCGGAATGTCCCAGCCTACCTTAAAACTGCAATTTGGTAAAAAATAAATAAATAATCAAGTCATTAATTTCCTCCTATTAGCAGGAAAACTAGTGCCCTGCTTTGCATAGGGAAGTTTAACAGGCAAAGGTTTATAGTTACATACTTCAGTTTGGAATAGTAATGATAAATGAACAAATTAGCTAGGAAGCTTGTATAATTCAAAGGTAATACTGCCTACAGGTGAGCAATACCACACAGCCCTACCCACCTTCTGTCCCCTACTTGTTTCCATCTTAAGAAATACAACATGCAGATGAATGAGTGGCAGACACTTGGGATTACATTCGAGTGTCAATTTGACACGAAGTTAGTATTACTAAGGAGAGTGGTATCCCGAGTTCCTCATTCTTTAGTACCAATCCAGGCATGGTAATTGTTTTTGGGACTCTCAAACCAGTAAGTTGAGTTCCCTTGTATCTACCTATCATATTCATCTCAGCTCTGGCATACCTCCTTTCCTATTAACCTTCCTCCCTTTTGACAACTGAATTAGGAGAAGGAAGGTGGCAAGATTAACCACAGATAATTTTCCTTCATTAGCTGAATTGGAGACATTTTAGTCCTCACACAGCTCTGAGATAGAGTGCTTTTTCAGCCTCCAGCTACACGCCAAGAAATACAGGTTAAATAGGTGAGTTACCCCTTGCCACTAAAGCTTTCAAAATGCCTCATTTTAAGTAAACTTTGCCTGCCAATGCTGTCAGCAAAAACAGGTGCATCAACTACACTGATTACTTAGGTAAAACTATTGAAAGAGAAGTAAAAAATTTCACTGCATGAATTACAGCTATCAACAGAACCTAAAACTTTAAAAAGTAGGGGGTTTCCACTTCATAATGCCTATTAAAAGATTCTTCTAATGAGCATAATTTTAAGTCTAAAACCCCACAATTACTCATCAACTGCCAGTATCAAGATTCACTCTGTGTTCTCCTTTTCCGGCAACTCCGAGCTGACACCAATGCTGCAAGACGTTTAATATAAAATTTCCCTTGCATTTGTGAAAGCAGAATATGTTCTTCTAGTTCAAAAGTTTTAATAATGCTGTACAGAAAACCTTGACCAGAATTATGAAAGATAAATAAGGGCAAGCAACATTTCAGAAGGTATAATTAAAGCTCCATCTTCTGGAGACCATCACAACTTGGAGTTCCCAGAAAACACATGTAGCAATAACTTACTGCTCAATTTGAGTGGTACAAACTATTGGTGGTTCTGCTTCTCTCCTCCTGCCACCAGCACTGGGCTTCTTCAAGGTGACTCAGCAGGATTTAGAACTGGTCACAGTTAAACTCATGTTTCCTCACTTAATGTACACTGAAGACACTCAGCTATGTGAAGTACAACAGAAGTTAGAGGAATGGACATGGAAAAAAATATGTATCTGGGCAGGCTTCCACTACCGAGGAAAACAAAAAAAACTGCCCACATAACAATTAGCTTTCTGAACAAAGACATAGAGGAATAATACTTAGTACCAATTTATTCATGAACTTGAGTTTAGCTATCACCTAGCAACTTTTAATCAACCAAGAGTAAGCCAAGATTATATCCTTAGTTGCATCCTTCTTGATGAGCACCTGAGGAAGCAGAGCAAGCAGGGTTACAGATAAGTCCAGCGCAATTCAGCATTTAATAAACCCAGCACAATCAACAAGACAGAAATGTTCTCAATATTTTCTTTAAAGTTGAAAAATTATTTCCTCAATTTATCCTTCAGTTTTTTTCCTATTTAATATATTTACTGTAAATTATTACAATTTAGTCCTCTCATTTGTAAGACATGAGAATGTCAAAACCAATTAAAGTCAGGAGAATGGCAATTAAGTATTTCCTCAGCTCTTCAGTTCTCATGCTTCACAGCAGTTACACAGCTTGGGAAAAAAAAAAACCAAACCTACATTGGCAAGGTATTTTCTTTGTTGAATTGTAAACAGTTTTGAAAGAAAGGAGAAGGGGAGATGGAGTTGCAAAATCATAGAATAGTTTCGGATGGAAGAGACCTTCAAGATCATCAAGTCCAACCTTATTCCTAGCCCTATCAAACCACTAAACCATGTTCCTACGCACAACATCTACCTGGCTCTTAAACACTTCCAGAGATGGTGACTCCACCACCTCCCTGAGCAGGCCATTCCAATGCCCGACAACCCTTTCTGTAGTTCTGTGCATACAAATGAGACTAGGCACACATAGTAAACTTAGAAAAGCTAGTATAAAGTTATATTTAAAGTACTAAACTGCCAATAAAAGCTCTGATTTGTTAAAAGAACTTGAGTCTATCTATCCAAATTAGAAATTTTAGAAGGAATGTAATTCTGAGTCAGTGACTACATCCAGATGCCAGATGATCCAGGAAAATATTGAGATCTTACTAGTTTGAGATTCTAAGATACTAGTGAACTAGAGAAAACATCAAGATAACCTACAAGTACAGTTGTCTGTCCTCATTAAACATTTTAATGGCAAAAAGCTGGATTGAAACTAAATTATAACAAATACCTTAAAATATTCCAAAAAAAGAGTAATATCTGGAATGTACAGTGTGCTGTTTTAAACGCAGAACCATCAGTCTGATCTCCCATAGGCAGCAGATCACATACCACGACATATGGAAGCACACCTACTACTTCTGTACCCATTACTATAGAACAGTCTCAATCTATGATTTCAAGCAAGAGAACGTACTTGGACCCAAACAGTTGCCTGCCTCAAGATCTTACTGAAAATTAAGATCTTCCTAGTTATTCAGATTATGAATTTCCCTTGTTTACTTTGCAGCCTCCCCATACTCAGTGATACTAGACCACAGGCTTCTGCTAGTTGGGAATCTCACCCCAAAAGTAAAGGCTTCAGGAAAAAGCAGCAAAATCCAGGTCTCTAACAGAGTTCAAATCATTCAGGTGGTTCCCTTGAATACCTTCTGGGCAGTCCTTTTAGACCTATATATTGGGCACACAGCATCCTCCAGCATCACTTAAACATGACTTCAGCCTTCTCCACATGGTTTCTTCATATGCCCTGATTAATACACCCAACAATCACACCTTGGCATGAGTAACAGAAAAAAAATGCCAGGTCAAAATAGCTCTTCAGTGGTCAGCCTCACTACCTAGAATTAGTACTTCAAAAAGAAACATATTATCCCATGTTTCCCAAGTTTCACTATGATCTGAAAAATATCAAATGTTTTTGTTTGACTCATTTAAAAATAACAACTACTACAAGGAAAAGCTTCAAGAGGTGCAGGCGGGAGAAACCTGCACCATTGCACTTTCTGGGAGGCCACTATTCTGTGGCATCACACCTTCCAACTTCACAGCTGCTGCTGTAGCCAATGACAAAAGCCACTGAGGGAACTGTGTGAGGTCACAGCTGAACACATTTATTCACTGTTAGGATAATTTCTGTACACCATCTTTTCCTGTTATATAAAAGTTGTCATTTGCTGTATGAAACAGAAGACTACAATTGATTAAAAGAAAAGCATAGCTTAAGCTCATTTGGGAAGTGACACCTCTCATTACTAAACAATTACCACTTATCTCAAACCCGCCTTGCCACAAACAAATATGAATGCTATTCATCTGCACTTCATAAATACTGCAAGAGTTGAGCACAGGAGCTGGTCCCACACAACAGCTGTGCTGTGAAAATGAATTAGAGAAACTAAGAGCCAAAATGATTACCACTGCACCAACTGGCACGTCCTTCATGAACACGTGCATACCAGTTCCCTCTATAGCACATCCTCGGCCACCTTGTGCAACCAAGCAGCATGTGAGTTGGTGTGATTTCTGATGTCCTCCTGCAAGAAACTTTCTTTGGGCAGTATCTCATTAGAAACATGTTTTCTGGATATTCTGAAAGTCATCTGTTTCTGATTCCATTCCTTCCCCTTTTTCATTAAACCCCTTTTTTTTCCCACCACTCTCCTCTACAAGGCTTCCTGAATTTCAGGCCAAAAAACAGAAATCAACACAATCATCTTTTCCCCCCCCCCCCCCCAAAAAAAGTTAAGCAAATGTAAACCTATGCATCCAAAAGTTAATCTTTGCCATATCTACCTCCTCTTATTTCAAACATAAAAGGTCTTCCAGGTTATGGCAAACATTAAATTACAGAGTCAAAGCAAGGAAAGGGTTATAATGAGAAGGTGAGAAGCTAAATAGAAGAGAAGCTAGGTAAGAGCTAGGCAAACCCTTGAAGGCTACCTTCTCAAAGGGTTACAGATCAGCTTAATTATCTTTGATAGCAACTTATTCAAGTGAAACAAGAATCAGTGGTCAATTTTGGTTTACTCGATAGAAATTCACTTAGCCATGCTGCTCCAACAGTTGGTTAACTCTTTATTCTTCGAAAATGAAATCACACAACAAATCAGGTCTTTATAAAATGGGGGGGGTGGGGAGGGTGGGGTGTCGGAAATCAAATACACCTATGGTAATAAACTCGGAGTTTTGGTTTTGGAAAAAATAACATGATTTGAGCAAAGATGAAGCTCTAAATGTAAGACTGAACATAAATATACCCTAAAGAAAGTTAATGTTTATAGAATATCCACACTCCTGTAATGAGCTGCATCTTGTCTAACCACATTAGACTCCTGGGTTGTTAGGTTTCTCCCCCAGAATGAGCAAGTATGCATCATTTCGATACGTTTTCGGAAAGAAAGGACTATGAGAAAATGTATTCCATTACATTATTCTCCACTTTGATTGTATGACATTCTGATTCTCATATAAACTTAAAGAACAGAATAAAAGAATTCATCCTTCTTGAAGCATAAATCTTTCTTTTCAAAAAACTTGAGAGCTCCCATCTGCAGACCTCTCTCTTCCTGCTCAGTGACCCTGCACTTAACCTTCAAGAAAACAAAACAGCTTTTATTTTTAAAGTAGATGTCCATTGGATACTTTTTACATGATCAACAGGATGCTGTTTTGTTTGGAACTGCACAAAAATATAGGGATATGGTCACTATTTTTAGACACAACAGTGATAGGGAAATATTTTCATTACAAGGAAGATGTTAAACATTTGACTAATGAGCTTTAATGAATTATATATTCCCTTGGACAGCACCAATTACATATTTTGTTTGGGGTAAAAATATCCCACTTTCTCTTTCAGTTACAATTAAATATTTATACATTTTGTATAAAGCAAGGCCATGAAATCAAGCTACAAGCTTTAAGCACCTTATTATAAACGCTTGCAGGTTGTGGCCCACAGTTTCCACAATGGATTACAGAAGCAGAGGGAAAACACAGTCCTTAAAGGACAGTTCTGGGGAAAAGAGGGGCTTAAGAGATTAAGGTGACATATTGTAGATGCCAACCAATACATACACAATTTATATACTAAGAACTATTACTATTTTGGTGTTGGAAAGCACCTGCGCAAGGCATAGAGCTCATATCATCAAGTTCAAGCATGACAAAAGTCTCTTAATAATGAGACTGAAAGCTAAATCAATTCACAGGGTCAGGACTAAAGAGAGCTATCTTGTTAGGCCTCACGTGATTACCTCAGTCTAATTACCCCACAAAAACTGTATACATCTCTTTTTTTCTTAACAATACTGCGTTTAATAGATTGGTGTGGAGCTCAGGAATCCTTATTGCAAGTACTTATAAGAATTCATTTTCTGGCCTTCCAAATGAATCGATCACTAGTCAACCCGAAGTTCGTATTCAGAGAAATTGCAAGGGAATCTATTCTATGTACTTCTATATATTTAAAATATTTCTGAACTTATAGAAGAAGTATTGAGATTGTGTACATCAAAAACACACTGATAGGATGTAGCACAGTCTTTCCAGTGGAGCAAGACCCGAGCATTTAAAGACCCCTGTTTACACAGGTGGTTCACCTTCAAAAGTCCTGCACCTGGGATAATGACAGAAACCAGAAACATACAGAGCATTTCAATACTATAGAAATTTCAGCTAAGCCTCTTAAAACTATCAAATATAGGGAAGTTGTCATAAGAAAAGCCTTTATCATCAGGTCAGCATCAGCAAGGACAATGCTATCTTTGAACCTGGTAGGCAAATACTACTTTGTCTTCCGCTGATACGTGTGTTAACCTTGGTATTTCATTACAGTATACTATTAAACTTCTACTTTTTTCTCCCATATTATCATTACTCTCTATTTTCATGGGTTGAGACAATGGAAGAGTTACAAAGAATAATCCATCTCAACAAGATCACTAGGATTGATAACTTTGCTATTACTAGGCAGTACCATAAAGACATTATAGAAAGTTAATAAACCTAGAAAACAAGAATATATCTGTGTATTTATTTTACAGTGTTTGTTTCCTTACTATTTGCTACAAAAGTGAGCTGGCATTTCAATTAAATCCTTCATTTAAAATAACTTCATAAAATAGCATATATTCCACCCAATGTAAATCAGGCCTGTTTCAAAGCCACAAAGACCATTTTTTTCCATCATTCACTTGTTCAATATGCAAAGCCTAGCTGTCAACCACTTTGCATCCCTGACGGCACAATTGCTGAACAACATATGAAAAACATGAGGGTCAGGGCTAAGAGATACTGGCAACATTCCTCTTTGCACACTTTGATACTAATTTAGGATTCTCCTTCATTAAGATTCCCCTCCAGTCACTGCTGCATCAAAACCAGGAATCTGTAGAAAGGTTGAGAACGCTTCGAAAGCCAGTATTGTCAAATATTTTAGTTTTATACCACTCCTACTCATTTTGAGAGCAAGCATTCACTTATAGTGGCCTCTTCGTTCAGGAGCAAGCTTGCTTTATCCACTACCTACAAAATCCCATTTCCTAACTTCTTCTTACCTCGTCCACACTCCCCTCCCCTCAGTCTGAATATATAATGAAAGTTTTCCTCTGCAGATGCCAAACAAAATCACAACTCACAGAAGGAATGGCATTTTTCTGCTCTTTTTGCTGCTATCAAGTAATTTTTCCCTTATACTATGAGAAAGTTATATATAGCAGCAGAAATGCTGAGGCTGTGACAATACATAATAATAATAATAATCCATTAGCTTGTTAAATGTCCCTAGTTGTCTTCAGAAACACGAGTCATAAATTTCCATTTTGTAAAAATCTTGTAAGACACTGTAGTAATACCTGGGATATTCTGACTTTTCTTCTAAATTAACGGAAATATGCAAATAGTTGTCATCAGGTTTATTTTCATATTGAGAGCACAGTTTAGATAGAAAAACAGAAGCAACAGTATTCTATCTGCACAATTTATTTGAAAAATTGTAAGGCCTTTGTCTCATGTGAAATAACACCATGTGCAGCACTCAAGCAAATATGCAAGTTTACCAAATAATTCAACAGCTACACATCACATCATAATAGGCATTTTTTCTGAAGCTCTCATCTGGATCAGAAGATCCAGAGATTTAAATCACAATGCAATACAAGGGGCATTTTGACTACTGTCAGTCATTCCTTACAGGACCCAAGAATAGCTTTAAGTTTTATTCTGTGCAGAACAGTTTCATAGCAAAAATCCAGCTTTTACTGATTTAAGTATAAATGAGAAATACTGGTGCATATATTATTTTTTTATAGTCCCTAGCCCCTGTTCCAAATCCCTAACTAAAAATGTTAAAGTATCAAATCAAAACAGAGAATCATTGTAACTAAAACCATCTTCAGTCCTTCCAGCTATTTTACCATTAGCAAATTAGAAAAAAAATTAAACAAGGACAAAAAAAATCTTTCGAAACCTGCACAACTACTACTGACTTGTACTCAATTAATTGTGGGCCTTGAAAATATGGGCAACCTGATTTCTGCTATTAAAATTTTATATTGACTAAAGAATTTTCTGTCTCCTTACAAGCAAGTTATTTATATTCCACTTCCTGAAATGGAAAACCAAAGTTTCCTGAGAGAAATATGTTTGTGACTCACTGTGGGGGTTTTGCCAGATACATCCCTTTAAATCTGAAGCAGTCCAGCAGTATAAGTAGCTTATATAAGTCTGAAAGAAAACATTTTCTTTGGGTTCCACCAACATACCCATTTCTAGAGGTCTATTTTCAATCCAGCACAACTTCTGCTTTGTAGGCGATAACATACAAGCAAAGGATGTTTCCGTAATTTTCAGTGTTGCGTAATGTATAACTTAGAAAATTTAATAGAGAAAATATTTGCAGCTTCATTTAAAAGATAAAAAATTAATCTTGAAGGCTTCTGTTGCATTTTCATAAAAAAAAACCCTGCTTAGCACATTTGCAACAAATGAAATTCACTGAAATGAAACACAGTTTACAAGTAATTCTGCTAGTTCAAGCAACTTAAGAAGCTGCCATATGACTAGAAGTATACTTCTCTGTTTAGCAGAGTGAAGGAATTTCCCCTCCCAAAGCCCTAAAGGCTTTTGATGTTATGTTTTTTTCCTGTTCATAGCACAACCGATTAATAGCTATTGCTTGAATCCACTGTATAGTTTTGGCAGCTGCTGATGGACTACTCCATCTACTTGCTCCTCCCTCTTTGCTATGCACAACATGTACTGTTAAATGCATGCTGGCAAAAGCAATAAAATGATTCATTTTTAAATCTTGTAAATCTAGATTATGTCTAAGTAAACAAGTTCTTTCTTAACTTCAGGTGTGCAAAACAACCAAACATACAAAAGACACTCAGTTTTCCTGTCAAATTTGGCATGGAAGCTTTCAAAGGACATAAAGGAACCATCGGGTAAAAAAAGAAAAGTGATACCTTTTTCTCCTGTTTACAGAGCAAACTTTAATTAAACAAATTGTGAACCTTCCTATGAGCAACAATGCAGCTATGAAAAACAAGCAAGTTTTACAACTACTGCTTTTTGCCTCTATAGTTTATACAAGCAGCATCATCTCTAAAATTACTCTTCAGCTATGATGGAAACAGATCTGCATTCAGATTACCAAAACCTAACCTCTCTCTCCAGTACAGTCTGGAACAAAACAAAAAAAAAAAAAAAATTACCCTGGAACAACCAGTATAGGTATTAATTCATTATTTGTAGTTCTTAAAAGTCATCTTGACAACAGCATTTCAGCGGCTATCTAATAGCAGAGGTGACAGGCCAATATTTGCCTGACAAGTGGTGACAAGCATGGTCTAAAAATACACAGCAATGTGAGGCAGTAAACATCACAAAGCTATAGCCAAGATGGCTTTGCTTTTTTAATGGAAACCTCACACAAAAAGCCAAGATGGCTTGTGAAGTTACCCACAAGTAACAGAAGTAACTTCAGCTAAAAGCTATTTATAAAGGCTAAAGGAACGATTAGAAAGCCTGTTTCAAACATACCTCCTTTGGTCAAAAGAAATGTAAGGTAATCTGTATGCTGCAATGGGGGCCACCATCAACAGCAAATCCAACTGGATTTATGGAGGCTGTGTCACTATAAACCACATCACTTTCATCATGGCTCAATGGTTATTATCAAGTCAGGATGGACTATAAAAGAAAGTGTCATTATTTTGTCTTTACTTTTAAATTCACACAGAACATTCATTCACATAAGAACATCAGACCTTAAACAGCAACGATAGTTTATTGACCCAATAGTTAGAAAATTGACATCAATGAGGACAGACTGTGGGTATTTGTAGTTTTTGTTTTACAAGTGGACAATAACTCAGAAATTAATACATATGAATGAAAGCATTGGCCAAAATCACCTTGATTCAGTTTCATTTTAAGTGCTATCCTAGCAAAAGAAATACCTGAAGTGATGACTTAAAGGCACAAAATTCAAAAAGCACTACCAATGGATTTTTAGAATCCATTTTAGAATTTTTATCTCACATGCATAAAACAAAGAAAAATGTACCCTACCCCAAACTCCAGGTCCTTAGAACTGCTTTAAAAAACTAACAAAGCATTTACACACCACCGTATCATGTACACAATCATATTTTCCAGCAATATCCACAAGTTTTTCAACTACTGAAGTGGTATTCCTCTAAAAGTCATCTTAGATAAAAGAGTCTTACAACCTCCTTAAAGAGGATTTAGAAGAAGAAGACCAGATATCAATCATTATTCAGTCTGGTAAAAATAAGAGATAAATAGCACTAAAATAGCTGGCTTCCTAAAATATTGCATAGATGGAAAATACTTCTCTCCTCCACCTTGGCAAATATCTATAACAATTATCACCCTTCCCTTGGTGGTGTTACCTCAAATCATTTTTAATAGCTCAGCTGGAATTGTGGTGCTATCTGATAGTCTTTCAGTGGCCTATGACCAAGAAGTTGGCATTTCCAAACTAAATCATTGTGAAAAAACAAAGCATTAGCAGTAATTAGCAGCTTTCAGCAATAACAGAGAAGCCCTTAACAAGGATGGAAACTCAATTACCCTCATTCCAGCAAGCACCTGTTCCTGGTCAGCATGTAGCTGGCACAGCCGCTTGTGTTTTCATACCTATGGCACAAGTGAAATACTTCAGTCAGCCCTCAGATCAAACCACTGCCTTCCAGTCACGCAGGAATCTGATTTTTCTATGCTTTAACATCTACATTGTAGAACTCCCACAGACCTGATGGACCATCTAGAAATGTGTACCATAGATTGACAGAGAAGATGAAATGCAACACAATCTGAGATCATCACAATCACTCTTCTGTAACTGAGAGTGAAAACTGCCTCATTTGGAATGTTTACCACCTGCTCACTACATCCTCAGCAAGGAATATATTCAAACTGCTTAGCTACTGCACTAAGAAAGAAAGAAAGAGACAGAGACCACTTGACCAGCACTCATCATTAACCAGTACAAATCTGATTTCTCATTTCATAATCAGAGTATTCTCCATGAATTATACCCCCAAAATATACCAAACCAAATTACTGGTTTTCGTGAGATACGTTTGCTCCTTGTTCAAGACTACAGCCAAAAAGGAACCCATACAATCAAATTAGGATTTTAGAAAGGAACAATACTAATGTCATTTCAATCAGTGGGCCACTTACTGCCTTCACTGGCAAAGATGCCAGTCATTAACCACTCTCAACATGAAATCACAACGTGCCTCAAAATAACTGCATCAGCTTTCAGCATTTTGTTATGACTGTAGCAACCAGAATAAAAAGCCCAATCGCACAAAACATCTTTGCCACAAATTCTGATTTAGCAGCACCCAGCATCTACATTTTTCTTACAGTTTTTGAAACTTTTTGGAGACTGTGATTCCTCCAGAGGCGAGGAACAATTTCACAGGCGGAGGTTCACAGCAGGACCATCAGTGCAGGCAGTCAGCCCCCTTCCTCTTACTTTTTAATAGCAACAATTTCTAATGAGCCATGACACGATCCAGCAATATTTGAACTACATCGTACCTTGTCTGATGTGGGGCCTGCTCTTTCACAATGATACAACTTAATACCTTTTAACTACATTTTATTTTTTCAATTCCCAACTTAAAAAGTTCAAAGCTATTTTAGCCCCAAGTACCATCACACATAAACATGACTTCAAAATATGGGCGTAGCTATTTAAACAAAAGCACATCTTTTTCATTACTACAGTTATTCCACCTTCAAAAATGGAACGGGTCACAGGTAAAAGTGAGGACTCTCACCATGTCAGCACTTCAGCAGCACCTGCCTGCCCTGCTCTGCAAGGAGGGAAGATATCTGGACACCCACAGCAATGCTGACAATGGACACAAAGAAATCTGTAAGATTGCACAGCCAACTCAAAACTTATATAAATATTTACTACTGTGCAAGCTGTGTATTTTGATGTGTCTTTTGACAAACAGTTGAAATTCATGCAACCATCCAAATGAGTACTGGCTACTCACACAGCTGCAGCATACTACACATTTCAAGAAGATTACATATTTTTAGAAAACGTTCTGTGCAGGTGAAGGAATGTTTTCCTGACAAGACTAAGTCCTTATCTCCAATTCAAACCGGAAACATGACAGTGTACCTATTTCAGGTATGTCCCAATAAATTAGAGATACCAAGTAGAAAATTGTGCATGTCTCTTCACTAGAGCACCGATAAAATTAAGTTTCACTTTACATTTTTGTTTCCTCCTGGGAAGATAACTCACCAGCATCCGTTTTTCAGCTACCACACAATAAAACAACAGAAATAGTGAAAACATTCAGTATTAGAAATACAAAAATATATCAGGCCTTAGCATTTCTAATTCACCCAATTTAGAGCGTGCAAAGGTAGCATTACTACCTGGGTTTCTTACCATTGCTATATTTTAATGGGGAAAAGCTTTAGAGATAGAGACTCAACACAAAAGTCTCCTTTGATGTTAATCCTCAGAACAAACAAAAATAGAAGACTTGTCTCCTGAGAAGCATTTTGCACATATGCCTCCTAAGTAAAAATCAAATGAAAATGAACAATAAAACCAAACAAACAAAAAAAAAACAAACAAAAAAAAAAAACCCCACCCCCCCCCCCACACACAAAACATTCTCAGTTTAGGGAACACATCAAGAATAAATAATCTCTTAATATTCCAACCAGTTTTGTTTTTTATTTTTATACTTCAAGACAGTGTTTGAAAACAGAGCACGATATACTCCCTGGAGGATGTTAAGCTGTTTCAGAAGTTTATGCACACAACCACAATAAGCATTTATTCTCAATCTTCTAGTGCAAGCCTTCACACCTTCATCTGCATCAACACTGACATATGGAGCCATAGTCTAAACCAGACTGAGTCACTTAGATTTTAGCATGAAAACACTCTCACACCACCTCTCAAAAACAAGTCACTTCTTTTGTTCAGCTAACAAGATTGTATCACTTATCCTGTTTACACTGTAGCCCGACAAACAGTTGAATCATCACAAGTGAAGCAGCAGCAGACATCAGCATGCAAAACAAACTCTTAGACAAGCTTTGCTGCTAGAAAGATACAATGTACCCTGAAAGCTTTAGCCTTTGGTTTCAAGAAGTCAAAACTCAAGCAGATGCATCTTCCAACTGTAGTTGTGGTACAGCCTTGTTTTCCAATCAATTGCTTAAAAAAAACACATTTGCATAACATTCTATCTCATCCCTCTAAAGTTTTGGGTTATTTTTTGATTAACAGGACAAGAAGACCAAATAACTAATTTAAAATGTGGAAGACTGTACCAATATTTTTCCCTCAATTACAGAAAAATTAAGATAGACAAGTATCCTTAAAAATATAGAACTGGAAATACAACTTGGAACAAAAAAAATGTAGCCACCATCAAAAATTTTAAGGCATCATCCCACGGGGAACAGGATTCATCTTTGCCTTTGGAAACCAGAAATAACTAGAAAATAGGTGGTTTTATTTATTAAGCCAAGTCATTTTAACCTTCAAACATACAAAAAGCAACCAAACAAACATCCTGGTAAAGAGAGTCAGTAACAGACATGCCCAACCAATGTGTCTTCCAAGAAACCTAACCTCCCCTGACAGGCAGTTTACACTGATAGCAAATGCATCTTCATTGTATTCCTTCTGTCTGTCAGTATATGTGCAAATAAAGAGAAAAATCTGAAGAGTAAACTTTTTTTTTTCTCTCATTCCCCTAAAACCCACAGAAATATTTTAACTTCATCTTCTTCCTTCAGTGCTTTGATCAGGTTACAATATACATGCTGCTCATTATCGTTGGCAAGAATTCTTCAGAACTTCTGAAAATCAACTATTAAATCATTTTTATTCAGGTCAAGCCAGACAGATACACACAAAGCAATAGATCTACAGATATACAGGCAGAACACAGAGATACCCAGTGAGAACAAATAGCTATTTTTAACTCCAAAACAAAGCTGGAAGAAAAGCACTGCAGTAGGGCTGCTGCCTCTCTCTTTTCAAGAGAAGCAGTAGTCAACTTCACCAACTTCAGAAAAAGGAAGCAAAGCACCACTTTTCAATTTCAGACTTATCCAAATAAGTCCCTTCACGCAAAATATATCCAGCAAATTAAATCTGCAACACTGGCTGCAGCAAGCAAGGCATGCAGGCTCAGCTGCCCTTCACAAAGCATCTTTGTAGAGCTATCTTTCTGCCAGCACTCCTTTTGAATTCCCAAACAATACCTCACAAAAATTAGATCTCCTGCTGTGGGAAAGTTCCCAAAACATAAGCCAAAATATATTTTCTCATGAGGATACAAAAAAAACCCCTCAGTGAGGAAAATCAAAGATCAGTATACATATGGTTATTCCTGAAACTGGCTAACATTAAGTAGCACAATTCTGATTTAGGGAAAAGCTCTATAAAAATCAGATCAGCAATTTATCAGAACGAATTAGTAGCTACCACTTAATTCACATCAGCATAGAGATTTTTGAAAACTTTTAAGTGGATAGGGTTTTAAGAATAACTGAATTTCAAGAAACAACTTTTCACAAAACCCTAACTTCTATTGTAATAAGCATTAAAAAAAAACCCAGCAACTTCAGTGATTACATTTAAGCCATCTTTTTTTCCAGATATAAAGTGTCTTTCATGAATAACCCACAGAACACTGTATCTTCCTAAGGAGTGATCTACACTTTCACACCCAAGGAAAGAACAATCAGTCTTTTCCATGTCAGAAGTTCAAGAGATGATTTTGCTTGTTACTAGCTTTAGCAGAAGCTAGTATTGCTAGCCATGGCAACCAGTATTGCCTTGAAATAAAATTCCTCTACCAGAGCCTCTCCAGCAGCACCACTGGCCATCCCCTGGCTTCACCAGAGGGATGAGAGAGGACAGGTAAGACTTGTGCTGCCCTTTTGGCACCACTGAGGGTACAGACACGTGCTTTTGGGTCTGAACAGCACACTAAGAGGCAAGCAGACAAAAAAAGCCTGGCATGAGTAAAAGATCCCTGTGCTTCGGGCTCGGCACTACTCATTTCAGTAACTGGCAAGACTGCCACAGAAGAGCAAGGTCCCCAGCTTTTAAGTGCAGGAGAGTAAGTATATCCACAATGCTCTCAAAACCACGCTCACAGGCACGGACCCAGCCTGAACCCAGTGCAAACATTTATGCAGCCACAGCATGGCAGAAATCACAAGTAAATTGTAACAAACAGATAATTAATCAAGTAGGAAATCACAACAGAGTTTACTGATGTTACAGTTAAACCCTGTTTCCATGTTATCTAGTTTTAAATTGGATTGGATATGTACAGCTAACTGAGCTGCAATCTTCTGATGTTATGAGCAAGCAGATAAGTGTTTAGAGCAAATCAGCTATTTCTACTGTATAGGTGAAGACTTTCGGATCACAACAAGGTCTTTGCAAGTGTTGGTGAAACTGGTATTTCTACAGGATACAGAGATCTACAAATGCAGAGAGTACTAGCCCTATGATGGGGAGAATTACAGCAAGAGAAGCTTAAAATTTTATGTTCTTGTCATTCTCAAAGCTCTTAGCAACAAAGATACAAATGGCTATGGGAAAATGCACCCTCCATCAGAAAGACTGTGAAATACATGTTTTCTTTCAAAAAAGACAGTATACCAAGCAGCCTGTTGCAGTAAGTACCCTTCAGTTTTGAGGACATGAAAATTGATGGAAGTTCAGAATCAGACATTCCAGGACTGTCTCAAGAGACTGAGATTAGAGAGGTCGCAAGAAAATCTGAGCTACACGAGGTTTTTTGTAATTATCAGCTCCACAAAGACATATTTATACAACTAAGTTTGTTGGGCATGAAATTATGATGCACAATAATACTAGCTTGGAAGAGGACATTAAGAGCAAAAAACAATAAGTGTACTTGCTTCAAAAATACAGTCTGTAATATTATTTCTGCACTAAACAAATACATTGCTTGTTTTGTCACATAAAGCTCTCACTTTTTCCAAATAATTACTTTGGTTTTTAATCCTCCCAGTTAAGTGCTGAAATGCAGCAAGAAAAACCTCTATGGCCAGAAGTCTGTATATACATATCTATTATAATTATTCTATCTGTATCCATCTCCCCATCTCCTTACAGCCCAAGACACATCAAGACAATACTTAGCTTACAGTTCATCAGGCACATTCTGGGGGTGCTAACTATTTTGGAGAAGTTTCCAAAACCCTGCAGCATCTAGAGGGCTTTTTTTTGCTCAGAGCAACTACTCCTACAGCTGACTTTACAATGGTAACTTTAAGCCAACTGCCAAGCAAGAGGAAAGCACCTGGACCAAGAACTTGCAAGAGCCTTTCTTCATTAAGCTGTGTTACTAACCACACTCACAATGGTAACAGGCTCATGCCCCCACTCCAGAATTAGTTACTGCAGACAACAGAAAGACTGAACACTACCATAGGAAATGCAGTTAGGAATCTCATTTTGTTGGCCAAAGGGGCTCCCCCAAAAAAGCCAGAATGTCCAACCTTGCAAATTAAAGCTACTCCTGAATAACCACATTACAAAGCCCTCAGTTTCATGACGGCAAAAAACCATGATAACAGCGTTATAACCAAATACCAGGCATCAGCTGTCATGGTCTTTCATTTTTCAGGGCTACAGAAAACCATGAGAATTTAGCAACAAAACCAGTTCTCAGCATTATACTGCTGTTAGCAGCACAATAACAGAGGTTACCTTCCTCTTTCAATACTATCATCGACAGTAACAAGTTAAAGAAAATCTGAAAGCTAAACTCAAGCTTAAAAAAATTTTTGTTTTCAAGATCATTTCAGTCTTCTAGTGTATTTAATATACAGACACGCAATAAACCTGAATTTAATGGCTAAGTATTATTCTTTATTCTAGACTCACATACAAAACACTCATTTTCTATGATCCCATGAAACTACACAACCTCATATTTATTTCCTAAGAGATCACTATAGCAAGGAGGAAATGTTAATTTCTGCCTTATCTGAAGATCAAAGACAATCATGCTATCAGTGGTTACAAGTACAAAAATAATACAACCAGGAACAACCAGGGAACAAGCTGGAAGTTTATTTGGAAAAAGCATAGGTACATCCTACAATTAAACCATTGTTTCTCTGGAGAGCTCAAGAAGGCAAGCTGCTAAACAGTAGCATCCTGTTTATATGTCTTCTGATATTAAATGATGCACTAGTATCAAAATAAGGCCTACTGTGCAGTTCTCCCTTCTTCCCATAAGATACAACCCAATGCTGTTACCTCTGTTATTCATTACTTTACTGAATTGCCTTAATGTACCATGCTGTCAGCTTCCAGAAGAAAACCTTAGGGATCTAGCACATACAAGGCATGTATTAAAAAAAAGGTCTTCCTGCAGACATCCCCACATGGCATGAAAACAGTGAACTAGGATGCAGAGTTTCTGAGGTAACTAGTTATTCACATACCATGCCATGCAAACGAGTTGTTCGGATAAAGTATTAGGGCTTAGTTTCTCTTGTTTGAAAACAAAAGCAGCCCTATTTTTTCAGATTAAGCTATACCAGTATAAAAATGGACTCTTTATAAGATGGCCTATGACTCCAAGAAGAATTTGTTTGGAAAAAGATTTAAAGCTATAACAGTTCATACAAGATGATGGGGGGGGGGATAGAACACTATGGCTCACAGCTTAAGGGCATAAAACCATTTGTAATTTATAAATATTCTGAAGTCCGGTTCCCCAAAGTAGTTAAATTAACTTCCTAGTTCACATCCTTAATAAAGCAATTGGAGGAGATCTCTGTTATACAACAGGCATGTTAAAAGTACAGGCCATGTACGTATCCCTTTTTTATTTTTAAGCTTTAGTCAATAGAGTGTTGAGTTGTAATTGACAACATTCAAAAAAACTCTGTAAGCAAGGATACTCCAAAGAGATACCAAGCTAGGAATTTTCCAAATCAATTGCAGAATGTTGTTTACTTCAGAAATAAATAAACACACACACACACACAAACACCCCAAAACTACCAAGAGATTTTTTTTTTCCTGTGATACAGAAGTTTGCTTTCTCTGCCAAGGTGTCTCAGATCTAGCAGTTCTCAAAACTGTACGTACATATATGAACAGGCTACCTGAGCCTACTTGCACCATGACAAACCAGGGTGAATAGTAATGTTAACTGCATTGTTATCTCCCCATGATTTGGGAGAAGTTGAGCCCCGATAAGTCTGTGAATGCATATAAGCAGTAAATATGCTACTAACATACTTCTCTCCTGTGCTGATATGAATATAAGAAATATATTTTCTCTTTTCAACCCTCTCAGCTCTTAAGATACCTCATGACTTCTCGAAAACAAAAATTAAGTAACTATCTTTACAAGATAGCATAGTAAGGACAGAAAAATACGAGCAGAGAGACACTAAAAAGTTACTTCAAGGGAGGAGCAAAACCCAAGGTGTATGTGTCTTTCTATATAAACTTTGGTTACTTAATGACTGAAGATGATATGCATAAATATATTTCATTCCAATAATGTTGTAAGATAAAACTGAATTTCCAGAACAGAGAACCGACATTAGAAAACTCCTCAACACACGAAAAAAAAAAAATCAACAGGAGCCCTTCACAAAAACACCGCGTTTTCTGCTGCCAGCCCTGCACACTCCAGCAACAACAGGAAGGCACGCCTGTTTCAAATATTTCAGTGGTAACAAGACAGTACGATTCCCACAAATTTGGTCTTATTTGTGGATTATTTTGGCCAGTGTCAGCTTCATGGATTTAAGGGTGGGTTTCTTTTCCTGTGGCAATTGCCACAGAAGGCTTCCAGTCTGCTGATTCAGGAAATTTTACAGCATTAACAGAGCCCTGGTGTTCCCAATTTAGCTCCCTGTTCCATGCCTTCTCACCAGCTTTATCCCTGCATTCGGGCCTATTTCTTCACGGCATGATTTCTTACTTTTTGCCACCCCCACCCTTTTTTTAATCCCTTCTAGAGAGCAGGGCCAACCAGTAAGGAGGTTAACAGTCACATGGCACAGATCGTCACAGGGGAAGCACTGTCTCCCCAAGACCAGGCTGGTGGCCCCACTACCTGATCAACTGGTTCCTGAGCATCTGGCAGTGTGACTCCTCCTGAATACCCGACCATCCTTCGATAACCATCTCCCAAAGCCAGACACTGCCCTGGAATTCACACCTCTACCACCATGAGGGACCTCACTACAAGTTAGCCGAGAATATCCTCCCCAGGAGAGAGCACTCAGCCTTTCAGCTTTCACAAGACACTGAAGGGCTGGGTCCAGCACTGAAGGCAAACAGACATTTGAAAAAGGTCAAACAAGGACAGAGAAACAACTTTAGCACCAAAAAAACCCAAAAAAACTAAAAATAAAAATCAACAACATATTCCAGAAGCAGGTTTAACAAAAATACAATTAAAAAAAAATCTACAAAAAAGACCTGATAAATACAATGCCTATGCAGTCAGTATATTTTTTCCATGAGAGTTTTTATTTTCTCACACATATTGCATGAGCACGAGGATAAAAATAACATTACCACAATGACGTATCTATAGTAGGACTTATGGGTGCCAAGTGAAAGTCAAGGTTTCCTCTTTGCCCACAATTTGAAAACGTCACCAGACAATCAGCCACCTGCCAAAACAATCAATAATACCATCTCTGCCCCAAAACCACAACACGGGGACTGCGCAGAGAGGAGGACAAGCCTTTCGAAAATAGGACAGATGGCATTACAACTCCAAGCAAAGTAACTCCTTGTATCATTAGCTACTGAACCGCGGCTTGACGTGGGGATCAGTGTAAAGCTTATTAGTCTTTAGACAGTTGACAGGAACAGCCACTGCAGCAAGCGTTCGAAAACAGAAGGAACTCATTCCGTTTAGCCGTTCTGCAGGTCATATTAAGTCAAAATGTTTCTGTACACACTCCAGTCCTTAATTTAACCTTTCTTAGTGTCTCCAAGGGTAATTACACTTAAAACCAGCTTCAACTCACGCACTCCTCTGACAAAGAGGGCTCCAGGAGTCTGGTGCAGGTATCTAAAAAATGCGTGCCAGGTACCATTGTGTAAGGTTTCACCCTATTTCGGAGAGCAAGGACTTGCCAAGAATGCCACTGACCTCAGCCCCAGCATTATGAAACAGCGCTGACAGCTCCAGCCAGCTATGTAAAAGTAGGGAGTGGACTGAAATCCGCAGACAGCGTACTGGGGGATAATAACAAAACAACAACAACAAAAAGACCCTGGAATTATACTCTTAAGTGCATTTTTCTTTTTACGAGAAGCAACTTTCAAAATAAACTCAGATGGGGTTTCTCCCCCCCCCCCCCCCCCAAAAAAAAATGGGGGGGGGGGGGGGAGGGGCTCCTCTGGGGAATGTACTTCCCACCTTCCCGGGAGCTTGCCGCCCGGGCATTCCGCGCTGGGGGAGCTGGGGAGGGGGAGGGGTGGGTGTGGGGGGGGGTGTATGTGAAATCCTCGCCGAGGCTGCTCCGCTGCGCTCGGAGCGGGGCCGTGGGGCTTCCGGGCTCCCACCAGGCCTGGGGTGCGCGGGGCTGGCGCGCCGCTGGAGGCTGCCGGCCGGGAGCGGAGGGCAGCGGATGTCCAGCCCCACCCCGGGGTGGGAATGTGCCGTGGGGTCTGGAGGAAGGGGCCGCCTACCTGAGAGCTCCTCTCCGCCGGGTTCTTCATCACCGCCTGGCGGAAGCTGTTATCCACGTAGGACGCCATCACGCCCCTCCTGCCTCCCGCCGCAGCCTGCCCGGGGAAGGGATGAAGAAGGGCCGCCCGCGGCCTGGCGCTGCGGGCTGCGCGGCCGGAGCACTGGGCGAGGAGCTGGGAGGCGGCGCAGCGCGGAGGCACCGCGGGCTCAGCAGCGCCGCCGCCCGGAGCAGGAGGCGGCGGCGGCGACGGAGCCCCGCCAGTAGCGGCGGCGACAACGGCTCGGCGCTCCCTTCCTGACCGGCTCTCCGCCTGCCGCCAGACCGCTCCGCCGCATCCCCCCGGGCGGCTTGGCTTGGCTTCGCTTCGCTTTTTTTTCTTCTTCTTCTTCTTGCTCTCCTCCTCTCCCCCGGCCTGACGGAGGGCTACATGCCCCCTCTCTGACGGGGAAGTTGCTGGCTCGGAGAGGCGGAGCGGCGGGGGGAGGGGCAGGGGCAGGGCGGGAGCGGCGGGGGGTGTGGGCGGGTTGTGTGGGCTGCAGCCACCGGGGGACCGCCCTTGGCAGCCGTGCCCTCCCCCCAGCCGTGTCGCTTTTAACCCAAAGAAAAGAGGACGGGCTGGCTGTTGCCATCGTCTCGAGGGACACGCGTTATCACAGGCTCGTCGATGCATCTTGTGAATTATAGTGATGAGCAAGACGGACATGAAAAAGAAGACTTGATCCGCTAGGTCTAGTGACTCCCCGCTTGGGCAGGCCACCTGTTGTCGCTTTTCCCGAGAGCAATCTGCACCCAGCGGCTGTCCCCTCTGGCATTACCACGTGAGATGAAAACGAGGAAGGGAAGGGTGTGAAATCTCTTTTGAGGGTTATCTAGCGACTTGCTCTTCTTACATGAACTTCAGTTTTTAAGGAATATAGGTCTTGCAACATGGCTGATTTTCTTTGTTTACCGTGACACTGAGTGTGTCTCAACAGCAGCTTGACAAATAGGAAATATGGAAGTGTTATTAACTTACCACGAACAGCAGTGTAATACTATTAATGTATTTGTGCTTGCAAGGAATGAGTACGTTTGGCTGATACGGATCACACAATGTAAATAATGTAAACATTGAGAAAGCTGTTTGATTTCCAGTAACTAGCAGTGGTTTATACTTTTTAATCACAATAGTGTAGTTTGTATTTTTTACTTCTGAAAAGTCACAGATAATCATTTTTTACCTTGCAAAACAAACGCCGCTGGTTTCAGGAAACAAAATTTTACACTTTTAGATATGCATGGCTCCCAAGCAGGCTGTGTCTTCAGACTGACATCTACTAAATGTACTGAATGTCTAGATACGGCTCATTAACAAAAGATAAGTGGGCTAATCTCATTCATGTGTCAGCGAAATATTTTTTTGCAGCTAATACCAATAATTCTGGGGAAATCATGGGAAAAGACTAGGAAAGGCTCCGCATCCTGACTATGCCTTGCTTGTTGATGCTTATTAGTAGTCCTTATGGGAGATATATTTTATTTTTGTTTAAATAACAGATTGAAAATGTAATGGCCTTTGCCCTAAAAAACAAGTTCTAAACATACCTTACAAAAAAAGTATCATTTCTCCAAATTAATCAAGCCTGCAGCTATAGGAAAGTGCCAGCTTTTCTGAATCTGAGTTTACCAATCTAGGGTGCTAACGTTTCCCTTTTTTGTGAGGCATATGTATAGGAGGAGTGCCACAGGAATGCAAGGAATGCTCTCCTGGGCTCTGATCCTCAAACACTTCAGGGCACCCATTCCCTCCTAGATTTCCTGACATCTTCAAATCTCTACATCAAAACAGAGCTACCCGCTCTATTTTAATACGCAATTATCTTTCATTTCAGACCTATTAGCTGCAAGAGCATCAAGTGACGTGTTTCACTCTGATTAATTTTTTGTTATGTTATCTGGTGACACAATACCTGTGGTTCACAGTGATATTTGGGATTTTTGGGGGCTCTGATTGTACTCTGATCAGTGTAAGAAATCTCAGTGGTTATAGACATCTGTCAAAGGCCTACCGCGCCCTACATGAAGTGTTAGAAATGGGAATTAATGAAAGCTAGAGAACTATGTACAAGTACACTCAACAATTTCTTAATAATACTTAAGGATGTGCTGCATTAACACCTTTTAGTGTCTGAAAGCAACATGTTTGTATAACACCAGCGCTTCTGGTTGTTTATATTCTCCACAATGGATACGAGTCTGTCCTCTCTGATGGTTTTTTTCTGGATGAAATTAGAATAGTTCTTACATGTGAATAGTAAAAAAAAAAAAAAAAAAAAGCAAAACCAGCAAATAATTATCAAGATAAGGACAATAATTATTAGAAAACACTTCTGATTATCACTGAAAAACCCTGTTTTTCATGTAAATATTCAATACAATACAATTTACAGCATCAAACATTTCTACAACTTTCACAGTCTTCTAGTCTCACTGTCTTTCCTGTTTTCTAACTTGAACACACACATATACCAGGACCTGCCATTCATTTTACATTTGCTTTTTGTTTATTACTCAGTCTCCATTATCCAGACTGATTCACAATGGATCTGGGGGTGTGTTGCTTGCACTGGCTGTTATTACGTTACATAGGTTTTCTACCCCACGTTACGTTAGGAAATCAAGAGTTAGCCATATACATTACATGCAGTACATACAATATTGATAGTTCAGCAATATGAAAAGGCTGCAACTCAAAATATGATAGCTCAGCATAATGTCCTTTCAGATAGTTATAACTAAGCTCTATGTTGAAATATTTTAGAAAAGTGTTTTGCTTTAAAAATACCGAGTTTCTGCTTTCCTGAATATCTCCATTTCTTTTAAGGGCTAAATTGAAATGGTCGGGTCGAACAGTTAATAAAATGCCAAGGAAAAAACCTCAACATTTCTGTAAGCTCTTTGTTCATTTGCTCACTCTTATTTTTAAAAACATACACTTGAAAGGCTTGCACTTGACTTAGCCACACAGCTTTTAATTCATGACACCAGTTATCGGTCACCCATGATTAAATGCTTGGTTTGTTCAGGAGAGGCCAGTCTGCCATGGTAAGGAAACAGAATATTGCCTCTTTGGGGAGTTTAGTAAAAGACATACAGTCAGTATGGATATAAATCCATGGATGTCCTTTTATCCCCTTTCTTTGGATAAATACTCAACTCATCTATCTTCTAGAGAACGATGTCAACCAAAGCAGATTCATGCAGCCAAGGTCTATCAATAAGAACTGCGCATCTCCTTCCCAGCTCTTTCCTGGCACCTTCTCAGCAACCATAAAAAGTTACTTTCATAACCATTTGTGGAGGTGGACAGTAAAGGGGAACAGAGTTTTCAGCTTGGGAAATCGCTCCAGAGCTGACCTTGAGAATAGAAGCCATCCCCATCGGGCTAGGCAGAAGCCAATTTTACAGGATTTTAAGTCAAAGATTAATGATTTCAGGTACAAGTGAGGCCACTACCAAGGGAAGGCTATCTCCTTAGAACAAGTTTAGCCTCTTTGCTCTGTCTTTTGGGATGGCAATGTTTCAAACATGTCTCTCACCTTTCAGGATTTATACATGGATGGGATTATAACTATTTGCAGCTCCAGTGTTTATCATCTTTTATAACACGATGAAAGGCATGTGGATTGTTTGGTTGGTTGGTTTTTTAGGGTTTTCTGTTTGGTTGTATTTTTCTAAAAGATCCTCTAGTTATGTGACTATTTATCAACCAGCAATAGCTAATATAGAGGCACAGTATAAATCCACCACTCCGTGCTCCTGAATCAGAGCATAGAATAGAAAGGTATCAGGGACTTAACACAGTCTGTGTTAAAATAAACCTTGAATGTTTACCATCTGTTTATGGTCCTTTTATAATTGTAAGGCAGTACAAAATTGAGAAGGTTATAAAAAAGAACCTGGCCTGTGCCATAAAGCAAAATTTATATTCTGTTTTTTCTTAAAGGAAAAAAAGAATTTAGGACTACTATAATGAATTTCATGCATTTATTAAGAATTTGCCATTATTTGCATAGCTACATTTGGGAATATTTATCATTTGACTTCTTCTGTCGCTGCAAATATATGCAAATTGTCTTTAAACAGTTCATACTAGCAGCAGCATCTTAGGGACCAGCATGATATAACTGTCCAAGTATTTACATGGTCTTTGGAGAAGAATTCACAACCCACACAGTGTTCCCTTCAGCTGCACTGATAAAGGTACCCAGAAAAAAAAAGGAAAGGTGGATGAAATCCCTATTGCAGCAGCACCTACGAGACACGGTAATGGATGGTAGCCCTCTGTGCTACATACTATATGAATACTGAACAAATCAGCAGAAACTCTTCAAGTTCAAGTGTGCATTTCTGAAGTAACTTCAGGCATGTCTATACAGGCTTCATTCATGCTTGTGACTATGATACAGGTGTGCAGCAGTGGAAGTGATGATGGGAGATGACCATGAGTCTCCTGTTCTACAACCTCCACTGGAAAAGGGTTGCTCAGGGCCTCGCTTCAACATCATCTGCTTCAGCTTCTCATTCTGTGAAGAGAAGCACAAAAGTGTTGTCTCAGCTTCTTAGATAGAGTATACTGAAACATAATGAAATCACTGCAAAGTGTTGTTAGTAGCAGCACTAACAACATTTTAGGTTTTTTACACAGAAATTTAGACCTAGAAACAGTCAAACAGCATCTTGCATCATAATCAGGACATGTAGTGAAAGACAGTGTTTTGATGGCATGGCACAAAGCACATGGCAATAAGTTGGTGCTTTGATTCTGGTGTGCTCCAGGACAGGCAAGGTGAGGTGAGTCAAGGAGAGGTTCCCTGTGGTGGTTCTTGAATTGCACCCACTACACAGTGGCAAAGGTATCAGACAGACTAAAACCAGGGTTCTTTTAGATCAATGACACTTTCTGTGATATATAGGTTAACAAAAATGCACTCTACTCTTTTCCAAAGAGTCATTCACAATCTAATACAGGCAGGATATATATATACACGAGCAATTATAGGTTAACAAAAATGCACTCTACTCTTTTCCAAAGAGTCATTCACAATCTAATACAGGCAGGATATATATATACACGAGCAATTTCAACTGTTCAAAGTATATTATAATGCATATAGTTTTGTGTACTACTTGGTGTCACATATATTTCTAATATTATATTCCAGTAAATAACATCTCAAATAAGGAAAAATTATTTCATTCTTATTCACTGCCTTTGAAGTTTTAATTACTAACAAGTTAATGCCCAAACTTACATTTCAGTGTTTTGGTTTTAAACCAATATATTTCCAAAAAAACAAATATTAATACAAACTTACACTGTCTAAAATAACTAATTGAGTTGTTTAAAATGATCATTTGAAGTTTCTACAGCCCAAACATTATGCGATTGTGCCAAAGAATGAAAAGGGGAAATTGTCTAGAAGTCAGTCTAAATAGGATCACTATTTATTCAAAGCCAGCCAAGTCTTTAAAATAATGTAACTCATACATATTAATAACAGATAGACAGATGATCATTGACATCCAATGATACTGCTTTTCATAAAAAACTAGAAGATGATGAAGTTGTCTATTGATCATGCAGAATGATAAATAAAACATGTAAAGCTCTGCGAGGAAAATGAAACACATAGGAGGTAGGAATTTCATTCCTGCACAAAGATGTGAAATATTTATAAGAGAAAAATTTGCTATTAACATTGTTATTAAGACCTTTCACTCTAAATGTGCTATTTTCAGTATTAGGATTCTATACTAATTGCCTAATTTTCTCTGTCTACCATCAAAAAACTTTTTCTTTTTTTCTTTTTTTTTTTAAGTCAGCTTTATTATGTTACTGAAGTGTTTGGCTTCATTCTGTACTAGCTGTTTCAAAAAAAATATATGGGCATATTTATAACTTCTGTCATTACTGCAGGGCATTATTCTACAAATTAAGTTTACAGCTGGTAGCATTTTTATGTAATGAATTATTGATTAAGTATTCCAGATATTGCCTGTCTTCACTCTGCTACCAAGTACTGCTTATTGCACTGTTATGTCAGCCTATGATAGAACTATTCCTTTAACAGTCCCCAAATGCCACACTCCTGTCAGCTTTCACCTCTTTACTCTTGTCACTCATCTGTGCTCTTCCCTGCTCACTTTAACACACTATACAGCATGACAAACATGTTCCAACACCATACCACCAGCATTTATTAGAAGAGTATTTGCATTTACATTGCTTCCTAACAATATTTATAAATTACCCCTTGCTTTGAAATGAATAGTCATTGTGTATAGCAGCCTAATGAATAGTCATTGTGTGGGTCAGCCGTCTTCATCCTTCAGTCACTGTTTATGTCTGTTCAAAGCATATGGGGATGTGTGGGTGTGAACCTAAGTGAATGTTTCTGTGCTGTGCATACATATCCTGGCAAAGCTTACTCACATCTATAGCATAATATGACAAGTACTAGGTACCAATTTAAACAGACAGAATCAACTTTAAGTTCAGTAAATGCTAGAAAAGTTAATATTTTTGTTACTTACAAATCAGTGATACCATGTTCTGTCAGTTTATATTCCAGTTATTTTACCAGGAAGAAACCATACAGTACCTGGAATTAAGCAGAATTAAAATCTAATTTTACCTTATCCCAAGAAAGCATATTACAGGTAGATTGACACTGAGGTATGTTACCAAGGTGATCTAAGCTTATTGTGGAGTCATCCCAATTGTTCTGGACAATTTAATGACAAGATGCATAACCTTGTGTGTGTAGAGCTCCTCACTGCATCCATAGTCCAAGAACACTCTTATTAGACAAATCATAGAAAAAAATAAATAGTTTGTGTTCAAAACATTATTATGATCAAGTTTGTTTCTCTCTGCAATCATCAATAATGTCAGCAGTGAAAATGAAGATTTTCTATTTCTTTCTTTTTGTAAAGAACTGAATACAAAGTGATCTATATTTCCACCAGGTTCTTCAGCTTCTGTACAATGATAAATTCAATCATTAAATTAAGCTGAAGCAAGAAATCATTGACTTGTAAAAAAATAGAGACATGAAGGAGCAGACAATAATAATCAGTACCGGACACGTAGGCAGTCACTAACTGTGGGGTAGAAGTTTACATGGTGTATTCCTTGTGTTACCTGGATCTATATTTAAGACAGACAGCAATAAATTATTGCTTTCCCTTTTGTGTGTGTGTGTGTGTTAATTTCACTATTTGTTTAGTTTATGAAACAGATACTTATAATATTGTTTAAATATTCAGCAGCTGGCTGTGAAAAACACTGTCTTCCTACTGCTGTAACACCCAAGATTGCCACCTTGTACCACTGCTGGAAAAACATGGGAATCTGTTGTCTGGTTCACTTCTAATTTCCGGGAAAAAAAAAGCAA
>JANVCC010000076.1:14290999-14322510 GCA_025345505.1 Todiramphus chloris collaris | reverse complement strand
AAAAAAAAGCAAGAAATACTTCCCTTTTTTTTTTTTCTTTTTCCTCTTTTTTTTTTTTTTTAATTAAATTGCCTCTCATTGTTGCTGTGCTTAGCAAAACAACTGTAATGGGGAAGTTGCCAACACAGATCTGTAGCTGAATAAGTATATCTTGTAAATGTGTTTTCAAAGTCAGGAAGAGAAACTGACATGTGTGAAGCAATTATACAGAAAAAGATAGTTGAATTAGTGTTTTGAGGAAATCAAATGACTCTGGAAGATGTAGATTTCTGGAAAACATGAACTCTTTAAATATTTTGTCATGGGGAAGCTCTTTGCTAGGAATTTTCCCTTTGTTGTGTGATTAGCAACTTAAAAGACTGCTAATATATACTGGCATCTGACTGGCATGACAAGAACCTCATACACTGCCACAATAAGCAAACTCCTGTTATCTGTATTTAATTTTTGTTCCTCTTCCTTCAGTTCAAGCTAGCTGGATTGGAGACAGCTCAGTGTATTTAGTCCTTGGGATAAGAAAGTCTTGAAATACTTCAGAAGTATCCTGCAAATAAACTGGAGGTTGGGGATTGACATCACCATGATTTTATTCATGTGCAATTAGTATCCATGTGAAGAAGAAGATTATTAAGTGGTTGAAGAGCTAGGGTGGATTATTTCTCCTGCTTCAGTGTATCTTTGCATTACGGTCCAGGTCCTCATCTCATTAAAAAACAGGTATTTCAGTGAGATCAACAAAATCCTGCTAGTTTAAAACCATTAGGGACATGCTCCTTGTCTCTGATCACTGTCAGGGTTACAGGCAGTTCTTGCAGTGTTGGGGCAGAAGATGGATATACCGCTTTTGGTCTCTAGCTAAAAAAGCAATGTACTGTTTAAAACCCTGAGAAAGAGAGACCTCCCTAACATACGCTCAGCCATGCCCCTGGGTAGGAGTGCATGATGAATGACAAAACAATCTTTGCCTGGTTCACCCAATGGCAACATCTGTGTCTTGTTAACAACTCACAAACTTTGCAAATACTTCTCTCAGGTGGAAGTGAGCTGTATAACTTCATTCCATTGATGTGAATAGCTAACAATTTTGCCTCAAGCCTTCCACATTACTATTGCATTCAGGTATGAAGTTAGAGTCCTCTTTCTGTGGAGGAGATGAGTTGAAGTACAAGAGAAAAATTAATCTTTAATTAATTGTCCTTGGTCCTTTGTGTTCCAAAAAATAATACCAAAGCTCCAGAAGTTAAGTATTTGCATAGATATTTTGTTATATTTAAATAGACTTTCTGAAGTTTTATCTGAAGTACCTGTAATCTTAATCCATGCTCACCACTAACATACTTTCAATAAAGGTCCTGCTTACCGTATCTCTAAATCTCTGTAAGCACCTCATGGTTTTGCAGTGAGCACATGTTAAGTTTTGTCATCAAAACCATGTAGATACATCATAACCCTGGTAGAGCATTACTTCACCACAGTTGTTAAAGATTAAATTGTAGGGTATCTTCAATCTCTAGCAGATATTTGCAACTCTTTTGAAGGCAACTGAAAATGCTTAATTGGCCTACATGTACTCACATGATTATAAAGTGAAATAGGGTAGCTAAGATTAAAGGCTATGGATGTGCAATCTATAAAAATGTGATAACTTGTTCCTGCTGAAATTTCCCATAAAATAATTTTCATGAATTTATCTGCCTATCATTTCCCTGAATTCATCCAAAACACTGTAAAGTGGTCAGAAAATCAGAACAGAACTGCCATTTCACCTTCCTCCGGAGTAAGTTGATAACCTTTCCCAGAGAAGCAAGAGGGAGGTAAGATCCAAATGTAGAATTATTCTGGAAAACAAGTAAGGATCCCTTTTGGGGTTAAAAAAGCGTGACTAGTTTGTTCCATTCCACTCCTTTACCCTACTAACGCAGCATGAGCATCCAGTCCTCTCTGTCACACCAAAGAGTTTAGTAACTAATTCTCTACATGTTTCCTGAGATGTTGCAGTCCTTTTTTTTATTTACTGCACATAAGTATATGAATATTTACTGGGGGGGGGGGAGGGAGAAGAAAAAAAAAAGAAACAAAAAGGAAAAAACAGGTTAATCAAAACAGGGCAGATAGAGCAGAATTAAACTCTTGCTTTAGCCTATCTAGCTTTACCCTCTCATGACTTCAACTACACAGACTATTCTCAACCCATTTACCTAGAATGCATAATGTAGGTGTATGTCTATCAAGCAAATACTTATGCTTGTAGTCTCCTAACAGCCAGCCCCTGCTAGTTTATTTGGCACAAGTGTCTTGCCATCTCACAGCCTTATTAACAATTCCTTATGTAGAATGTTAGAATGGCTAGGGCTGGAACGGACTTCTGAAAGTCATCTTGTCCATCCCCCTCAACTAGACCAGGCTGCTCAGAGCCTTGTCCGATCTCACCTTGAATATCTCCAGGGATGGGGCCTCAACCACCTCCCTGGGTAGCCTATTCCATTGTTCTACCACCCTCAATGTAAAGAACTTCTTCCTGATATCCAATCTAAATCTACTCTTCTCTAATTTAAACCCATTATCCCTTGTCCTTTCACTGCAGGCCCTCGTAACCAGCCCCTCTCCAGCCTTCCTGTAGGACCTTTTCAGGTACCAAAGGTTGCAAGTAGGTCTCCCCAGAGCCTTCTCTTCCCCAGGCTGAAATGTGGTTAAAATGACTGTTTTCCAATTTCCTTCAGCTACCTATGCAGATCCTGAGGCTCACCAAGACTACAGAGACCCTTAATGCTGATTACTAGATACTCTTCAAGGGCTTGCTGTCCCGGTTTAAAAACCACATCTCACAGAGTGATTTTGGCCCTAGCCAGATTACGTGTGCTGGTTGACACTCGAAACCTTCACTGGCATGCCTGTGTAAGGTAAAGCATGACTGCATAGTCATACCAGTACAAGCTCAGGGAGAATACAGAAGTATAAAGATGCCTTTCACAGCCAGTGTTTACTTCAGCCCCCTCACTAAGATGAGATACAATATTACAAGAAATTTCAGTGGAAGGGGTTCATACTGGGATTGTTGCTGTTACTGTAGCTGTTTTAATTATAACCATGCAGTTAAAGCAGGGAAAAAAAAATTAGCCTGCATTGTCCTTTCAACTGAGAGGACAGGCATTTTTCATCACTCTTTTGAAGTATGGTTTGAGGCAAGCACTTCAAATCTTCTATCAAATTTCTCTCTCTGATAACTCCCTTAGGCTCCTCTTCTGATGCATTACTTTAAGCTCAGTACAGTAGGAAGTTTGGCCTCATAAATTGTAAAAATACTGCATAATTATCTAGTAGTACTATAACCTGAACTACATTTTAACTTTTTATGTCACTAATGATTTCCTTCATATGGAAAAGCATGCTGCCAAGGTGAAATCTTGTGATTTTTTTTTAGACAGGAAGAACACAGAAGAACTTTAAGGAAGTGTGAAGAATTCATTCCTTTATAATGCTTGCTGTGTGATACATCTTTGAACAAGTCACTAACATGTGTCCCTCCTTGTTATAAAGCATACAGCAAAATACACACACCTACCTCATAGGGATTTTCTGAGGGCTGGTGCTTGTAAGCCCTTTTGAGGATAAATAACATTATGTGAGTATTGAGCACTAATCTCAGGCATGTGGACAAGCCATGCACATTTGAAGTAAAATCCTTTCTAATAACATCCATCTGCATCTTGAATACAAGAAAGAAATTGTAAGACAGCCTGTCAATGATCAAGGCTTTTTCATGCAGCTCACCCTACTGTTTGGCAGCTGGCCAGCTCAGAGAGCCTACAGAAGAAAATGGCTCCTAAGGAAAACAATGTGCATGTTAAGCAAAGGACAGCCTTTGTGAAGGGTGAGAAAAAACAAGACAAACACCCTCAACTGCCAAAGTTCTCTTTGGTACATGGAAGAATGAAGTGAGATGAAAGGGAAGGAAGAAACTGCAGTAGGCAGGAGCCTCCTCACTAAAGATAACTCTAGCCTGTATGCACTATAACACTAAAATAAAACATGGTTCTACTTCAGGACCAGGCCTGATTTACATTAAGGATGTTTCTCTGTGCAGAGGCTGGGAGAAGCCAGAGAAGGATTTGGAACTGTGGCACCTAAGCCAACCATAAATGCATGCTGACCTACAAAACTCTATTAATGATACCACAAAGTCCTTCAAAAAGGTTTGTGGGGCAATGCAGTACAATCTTAGCATGCTGAGAAGATATGAGTAGTTCTTTTTCAGATGGAGTGATGCCGACCTTTTTTTTCAATGGAACTGATCTTGCTGACAAAGGCACTTTAACTGTTGCTGCTGATGTGCAGAGCACTGACTCCCAGAGTCCTCCCCTACTATTACAAATCCCTGTGTGGAATCATCAGCAAAATCTTTTGCCTGATATACACACACACACATATCTATATATCTATCTATCTATCTATATATATATATCTCCAGTGTCAGAACTAGCCCCCTTACTTCCTCTCAGCAGTCATCTATGGATTCATTTCACTCAAGCTGTGCTCCAGCTGTACAGTGTTGTAATGCTGCAGCAAACATATGGCGTTTCAGCCAATAGTCCTTCTTCACTTCCTACAGGCTTTCAGTCTCTCTCTCTCTCCCTACAGTGCCTCGTGCACTACCTCAGATGCAGCAAGGCTTAATTAAAGTAAAATATGCAGAAATTGAACTAATAACAAGAAAAATCTACACCTATCAACATATATTTATAGAATTTAGCCTGGAAAAATTTCCAGCATCCATTTAGTCACTACAGGGATGGTAACCTGCATCAGAGAGATTGGCAACTGGAAACAGTGGTGTTAGTCATCTGTGGCATGCAAAAATGAACTTGTTACTAGTGTTCACTTGGTTGTTATTTTGGATGCATTTCACAATGTCATTGCCATAACTCCAGCTTGACAGAAGTGATTCAAATGCAGATAAAATAAATACTCCCAGAAAAAAAAATAATTTGCCTGAGTTTCTCAGGGCTTTTTTTAACCAAATTCAGGCCTGCCATAAGTACTGACAAACATATTCATTCTCATAGCAGGAAAAAAAAAAAAACCAAAACCAAACCACACTATTTAGTGACAGACAAAACATAATCCTCAGAGGCAAACCTTGGGAAGCATGAAAATCATGTATTAAGGGTAAAGTGTTTACAATGACATTGCTACCAAATAAATAGCAAAATTAATACTGCTACCAAAAAATCCCAGTAAGCAAAACAGAAGTTTTTTCTTGTCCCCAGCCTTTCAGCAAAAGCCTTTTCTGCAAATTCCTGTGTTCTTGTATGCATAGATTGCTGCACCCAGATATCACAGTTGTTCATTTAGAAACTCTGTGTTATAATAAAACAAACTACCAAGTCTATGCAGGCAGAAAAAAGCAGAATATGTGCTGCATCTGCAGTGCTGCCTCATATCTCACTCCATCTCAGAAGCAGAGCCCTCCAGCAAGACAGCTTGTTTGTAAGGCCTGAGGAGATCCTGTTGTCTACCATGCAGCTGCTTCAAAACTGGATGTACTTCTGCAAACCTCTGTAATTACATTACTGTTCTTGTTGCTGCTGAAAATTTTGAAATCATATTAATTAATCTGTCGTACAATGACACAGCAGTCATATTTTCCCAATCTTTTATCTTTGTGTGTCTTATTAGGCGCTTTTTTTTTTTTTTTTTCTGTACAATTAGAAGGCTCTGGTCTTTTACTTTCATAATTAGACATGTTCTATCAACTGTGAAGAAGTTTGTACAGTGTAAAGATAGACAAGAAAAAGAAAGGTTATCTCCCTTCCTGTATGAAAATCAATACCAGCATAAGCACACGTAACAAGCGTAGCATCACTCGTGCAAGCGTAACACCTCTTCAGCTACACTGGCATTTTAATCAGCTACACTTTTCCATGATGACAAGAGCTTGAGGATGAAGGCAGCCTCTGAGCCTGTTTTCTCATGTTTCCTCCCAGTTGCCGGGTAGTGTGCACATCATTGCAGATGACAGCAGGAGGCTGCACCCGGGCTCTGAAGATTCCTGGCAGAGGCTGGGTGTGCTCCCACCCTGGCATGACAGAGCACAAGACAGTCTGTCTGAAAGGCTTAGGGAAGAGCTACTAGGAAAGTAAAGGGAGGAGTGAGAAATGAGAGAACAGACTGGGGTGAGGAAGAGAAATGGACACGAGTCACACTGTGAGGAGCAGCTGGATGGTCAAGAGTAGGAGCCAGGAACAGAGTCTTGCTGAACAAGGAACCCTTGGTGATTCAGAAACAGTATCCACCAGTTCAGTTCTCATTCAGAAGATCAGCTGTCATCAGTGAGAGTGCACAGACATACATCACCAATCCAACATTCAGATACTACCCTTTAGGAATGGCTGGGAAAAAGAAAATGACTAGATATCCACTAACAATTAAAACAATTCAATTAAACAATTAAAAAAGCTCTTTAGTTCACAAATCAGAGCTGCCACATGTTTAACTAGAGTGTTAATGAACACTGTGCTATCCTTGATTATTTGCTAATTAGAAGTTTATTTCAAGTGCGGTTGGAAATACACTGAAAACCTCTTGCTGAGTATTTTTACTGTCATATGTATTTCTGAAGCACTGAGGAACTGTACTTCATCATACTGGTCCCTTTGGATCCACACACATAGAAATGGCTCGTGCCCTGAGGTGTTTACAAGTGAAAGAAAAAGCAGGAGACAACAGATGGAACCAGCAGCTGGAGGATCAGCAGAAATCAAGGCAGCTCTAACAGGCACACCATCCAGACTTTTTTCTGGAGCTCTCTTATTCCACATCTTTTGCCAGCAACAAAAAAAAAAAAAAAAGTCTCAACAAAATTACTGGGTGAACCACAGAAAAAGTAACTCTAGAAAAAAGACCTGCATGTCCTCACTTTGATCATTTACATGGAGTGGAGGATCCTGAAGAGCCACAAGCGCTGCCAAGGAACCTGCTTTTTTGATAAAGACACCCTGAAGCAGAAAATAGCAGCTGAAACCCAAAAAGTCAGGGCCTCTACAACTCTAGTTTCCTAAAGACATATCATTTTACTTGTCAACAGGCAGTCTCTGGCAGAATTATTGCACCCATGGAAACAGATGTGGGCCTCAATTGGAGTCAGGTCTCCAAGGACACTTGCAGGGGTTGCCTCCCTAGGGCTGCCACGCTGCTGATGTGGAGATTGGGGCCAGGCCAGCACCAGGAACGCTCACAGAACCAAGGAGACAATTTGTCACAATGCACCAGTCCTCAGCCCCTGTGTGTGGGGAAGAGCCTGAAGCAGGCAGTTGGTACAGGAGCCCCGGTGCAGCAGGGGCTGGACCCTTCCCAGGCAAGGAGAGCCCCTGCCATGCCCTCCTCCCACCACAGAGTCTTGCTGGGGGGAAGGCACTTGTGGAGCCAAGGGTGATGTCAGGTAGGTAATGGCACCAGGGTCTTAGAGCCCTTCGCACAGCAGGTTTACTGCTTCAGCCTGGAGCAGAACTCCAGGTCCTACTGGGACAGGAGAAAGGGGAACATCACTGCGTATCTGCATTGATGTCTTTGTCCAGTGAACTCTTTTTTAACATAATAGATTAGTGATTAAAGTACAAGCAGAATGGATAAGAAAGACTAAGTAGCAGCAAAAAATGTATATTAAATGGTACTGAAGTTTTTGTTTCGTTGGACAGCTTGATGCCTAAATAGAAAAAAATTACTACTTTAGTTGGTTACATTCTTAATGTCTTCCTTAAATGTTAAGACACTAGAAGCAATATCTGGATGATATAAATTGTGTTACAATATAGTATATGTATTCCAGTAGCACTAAACATATGAGTATGCTTTCATCAAGTTATACATGGTAGTAGTTTCCTCTGCTGGGGAAGTCACAAAAATATAAAAACTGCAGTTTGGGGTCAGATTAAGAATTCAAGATAGCTGATGTCCTTGCTAGAACTGCTCTTAAATCTCATTCACAGTTTTTGCCTTGCAACATCTTTGCATAAAAAGGTGTCTCAATTTATCTATGAACTGCATGAGAGAATTTCCTTTGATGTTTTAAATCTATTTCTAGCAATTCTAGATTTTGGCTTCCTGAAAAGATGAAGTCAAATACAATGTCTTTAGATCACTGCTAGTTTTCAGTTGTTAAGATGAACAAATGGGCACAGGTAAATAAGTACATACATAACAACAACTTTCAGTACTTTTTCTCATTTTAACAGATAATTTCAAGAGATTGGTAAGAATGGGGAACCAGAACAGCACACAATATTCAAGATATAGCTGCAGCACCAACATATTCAGTAGCATAATATCTGGAGGTCATGTTGAGTTGCCTGTTCCCTATGAGCCAACAAGATACCATCCCCACTCCTTGTTAGAAGGAACACACAGTGGTAAAATTGCATTATGTGAGTTGTATGAATAGCAGTCAGTGAAAAAAACAGTCTGTCAATTTACCTACTCAACTCTTTTGCAGCACTGTTAATAACACTAAAAAATAGAACTAGTTAAAAAAAAAAGTCAAGTTGGATAAACCTGTTTCTATCCAACTGCTGCGCTACATGCTGTCCTAAGAGGTTTTTCTACCAAAGAGCTTTTCTGCCTCGCTTTTTATATAATATTGTGGTAAGATTGCTATTACTTTCAGAAGATGTTGGATTACACTCATTTGCACAGGTTTTCTGGGGAAAGCACTTTTCCTGAGAAACTAATCTTGGAAAGTGCTTTTGGACTCTTCTTGATGACTGGTCCTTAATCCAATAACATTGCAAGGTATTGTGTGACACATGCATTACTCCTATGAATGATTTCTGCCAGGCAGTTCTGAGACAAGAGGAATAGTCAAGGTTATTTTTAAAGAACCAGAAGTAACTTAATTGCAGCAACACAATCACTAATCAAGAATGCAAAGCTTGCTATTAGTGACACTGATATATCATAAAGGGAAAAGTAAATTTTACCTGATTATTTATAGAGTTCTGTTGCATGTAATGGAATAAGTGTGTTATTGCAGATTTACAAGTTAGCAGATTGGCTCACAAATAGCATCTTATTCATCTGCATTCTAGGACTTTTAAGATAAAAGAGCCAAACGTCAATGTTTCAAGTTCTTAGTATTCCAAATAGGCATATAATTACTGTCCCGTTTCCAGTTGTTTAAGAATTGGAAGATTTTTTTTTTTTAATCTCTTAAATAATTCATTAAAAATAAAATGAGATTTATTTATGTAATAGTATCTGTAAGCTTATTGGGTCTGATTTTAACAAATGTATGACTTTCTTGTCATGATCCAGTTTTTTTTTTTTTAAATTTGTACTCGCATAACTCCACAGCTGTATCCTAGAATTTCTACCAATCTCCTGATCCAGCTGGCAACTATTAAGGTCAAAAGAAGTCTGACCTTCTCATATAGCCTCAGAAACCATCTTCTCAATGAAGCAAAGATGATAAACCTGACCAAAATGACTTATTCACTAGATCATTTCAATCATTCTTATAGAGGGTCCTGATTAACTGCTTGAATGACTTAGCAGGTGACAGAAGGGTAGAGCTTGCTTTTATTTCTTCAGCTTTCTTCCAGCCTCAGGCTTGTAATCAAATTTAGAAGAACAAGCTAATCAAATAAAAACAGATATGACAGTGATACATGTTACCTTTTGAAGGTATCTAAGCTGGGTATTGAGATGACTGTTGTTATATCTAAGGGCCACATTATGTCTGTTTTCATTACATATATGTAAAGAAGGAAAGTGCTTAAAGAAGAATCGGGATTATACAAGAGTCTGAACTTCCATGTTCCACATAAGTGCCACAACTGATGGGCTATTTGTGATTTTTAGAGGCTGTTTGTTTTGGCATGACTGTTTCTTCCCAAGCCATGACACATCCATCCCCCGCCCCTCCTCCACCCCGAGGCCACATGGAAAATGAGATCAGTGAACTGGTCTATGTTAAAAATAACCAGAAAAAAAACCCAAAACAAGAAAAACAATGAAAACAAATGAACAACAACAAAAAAACAACCCCACAATATTTTACCACATAGAGGAGAAGCAGTTGTTTCAATGTAGTGTGCAGCCCTGGATAGGTAGGCAGGCAGAGCAGCTGAAGCTGACAGCATTGCAAAGAAACGGCATCTGGCATCCCACCCAGTGATGGTGATCTCAAGGTAGTCTTCAAAGTATGGATTCCTACACCAAGCAGGTAAGCATCATGATTGCCATCTGCATGGGTATACCAAGGAGGTTGAGGGATCTCAGATACCCTTTTCTCTATATAGAAAGATCTCTATCTAGATAGACAGAAAAAAGAGAAAGAGAAACCAAAAAAATCAAAACAAAAAACAATTACAACAACAACAAAACCAACCAAAAAAAAAAAAGCCCAAAAAAAAAGCCCCAAAACACACAGACCAAAAAACTCACAATATCAAAATCAGCAATGAGATGTAGGAACTGTTGATGCCTATGCTGTCCCTGACAAGTGGTTACCTCTGTTTACTGTATGCCATTTGGTGCTTTTCAAGAGGACTTATACTTAATATGATGCTAAAACTCTGCCTCCCTCATCTGAAGAAAATAATGGAAGTAAAATAAACTGGGGAGACATATTTGCATTTGAGGTAATGTTTGATGTTACAGTCTGTAACAAAGATTTCTCATTATTTTTCCATTTCTCATTCACAAATTAATATTTAGCACTTGTTCTGGCTGGACTTAACAGTTTTAAAATAGAATAGAAAACCTTCTTATCACTGATACAGAGTCACTAACCCTGGGGCTCTGTTTTCTAAGTGGCTCACTCCTGCAAATCACAGAGCACCTTTAGCTCATGTGGAAATTAATAGGTTCTGTTGTAAACACATATCTTGGGCCTACTTACACTTTTCATTAAGACACTATAAAATATCTATTCCTAGATAACAGTAGCTGTAGCCATTTTATACAGGAAAGCAATTGGGATGTTCCAGTTAAAATGGAACAAAGAACTCCAAAAAAAGAAATTGAACACATAGAATTTATTAGAAAAGAGTTGATTAGAACAATACCAAGCACAACACATGACATTTGCTATAAGGTTATATGGTTTAAGTGAGGTTAAATATGTTCATCCTAGGGTGACAAGGCCAATTTTGGCCTTGATTCTCTGAAACCTTTCACAAAATATGCTTAACCATGTCCACCACAACTAGTAATCCTAATCACCAGCTTCAGCTGGTCAAATTATTGTGATCTTGGAAGTTACTCTTTGGTCAGTAGACCCAACAGAACTATTTCTGTTGTTGTTGAGGGACTCAGCAGACACAAATTACCTAAAGGTTGTTGTGAATTCAAGCAATGATTCCATATTTATCAATTATTTGATTATGTGCTTTTAAATACACACTATTAGCATATCTGCTTGGCAGGGACTAAGACTGCTAGAATTTATATGTTTATTTGTTTACATTAGTATAAATAAAATCTATTTCCCTAGCTTACAATTAATAATTCAGCAGTAACAATGAAACAAAAGGAAAACCAGTTTCCATGTTATTTAAATAACTGTTATTCTTACCATCCTCTGTTCTGCTATTCACCATTCTGGGAAGAGACCCACAGCTTTCTCCAAAACCTGGATCAAATAAATATGTCCTTTCACTGTGCCTAGACAATCAGTGCATCTGGACCAAGCTAGGAAGCACGCTGCAGAGATTTCAAGCCTCCATAGAGTGTGCACTGACACCAGTACCTCTCTTTATTTGACTGAGAATAGCCTACTCAAACGCCTTTGTTAAGCCAAAACTGTTGAGAGGCAGTCCCTCGGGAATCAAGCCAGGGTTTTTCCCAGTGACAGATATATACCATCTTCATCCTTATTAAGGGAACATTTATAACTGATTTTCTTTGTTTACCCTTTCCATTGTTTTACAAGGAAGAGAGAAAGTCTAAACTTTGCTTTTAGTATGACAAGCATGAAGGCATTCCTCACAGAATGTTAATCACACAGTGGGAAGCATTGAGAGGCCCCTTGACTTTTTATTAAATTGCAATTCAATTTCTACAGATTATTCAAATAATCTTTTTCTGAAGCTCAGACAGAACAATAACACACGTAATTAATGAAGATTCTTCTCCAGAAAGGGGAATGTAGTTACATGAGGGTCCAGACTATGGAGTTGAAAAATAATAAACCTGATAGAAAAATAAGGACATAGTTCCAAGTTGTATTATCTCTGACAGAAAAGTTGATTTAAGATGTTCCTGCTTTCTATTTTTGCACCTATGTCATAGTTCATGCCTCTGCACTTGTGCTGATGTGACTGTTCTGGGACTGTACTGTAAACTGGATTAGTGAAACAATCTCCCAGCACTTTAATTAACAGTGAAAAATGTTATAAATTAGCAGGACCCCATCATGCAGAGGCCTTAGAATCACATTGTGCATCATCTATTAACTCAGAGATGCAGGCTCAGTTAGTATCTGTTTTTCAGAGCTCAACTGCTGATTACAGCATGCTGGAAATATGCATAAAACATTCAAGGAAGGGTTGCATGGACTGCCCACACTTAAAATTTAGCTCCATGCTGCATAGGACTGAATCCAGTTTTAAAATATAACCTTCCCTGTTAATGCAATAGAGTCAAAACAAAAATCATCAGGCTTTACTAGGAGGCTGACCTGACTTTGAACTGAACTGGAGTGATCTTTGTTCCAACTGTCTTTACACATAGTGAACTATTTTCAGTTAATATGAATTCTGAGAAGACATGTTGCTTGGAAATGAATACCTTGCTTAGGAATAGGAATCAAGTATTATCTCCAACTGAAAGTTCAGTTGGATTAACATTCAATTGCAGAAACTATTCTGGAATAACTCCGGAAGACTTTCAGAAGAAGAGTTCCTTTCTGTTCCTATTTCAGTTCACCTATTTTAAAGAGCTGCTCCATGTGAAAACTCACCTTCCTGTTTTGCACTTTGGCTTTTATTTTCTGATAACTGTCATAGGTTGGAAGACGATTTAGTTTTTTCATACTCAGCCTGGATCAATACAGCTCTCTAGCTGAAGCAACATCATAAATATCAGTAGCCCAGCAGGGAATTGTTCTAAATCTACACCAGCAATGAAGTTGTCTGGCATCAGCAGCTTCTCCAATAGGAGTCTTTGTCAGCACACTTCTAATGGATTGTCCTTTTAATTAAAAACATGGCTTGTGGCTTTTCCAGAGTCCTGAATCCACACTATGCTTTACACTCTCAGTGACAAAGCTTTAGGGCTGAGCCTACTGCAGGAGGAACTCTGGTTGGCGCCCAAAGAAAGATCTATCTTCCACTATAATGTTTAAATATTTCTAGAGCTTTACACAAATATGGATGACAGATATTCCCTCCTCAGCTGGAAACCTGTGTGAGGTGATGATGGAAATGATAACAAGACATACAAGAAATCATGACATTTAGTCATGCTAAATTTGGGGCACTTTTTTGGAAGTTATTATCCAAGCATGTTGTAATAATAATTAAGGAAGAATCTACCTTCTTATGCTGTCAAACTCTAACAACCCTCAGTTTTGACACTAAAAATATCAGAATTAATCTCAGGCTGTAAATTGATACTACAGAGACTTTGGTGATTTATTAGTTCCCATAATATTCTTGACCTCTCTGCACATGTGAGAGACACAGCTTGCAATCACAAGCCCTCGGGTTAAGTTTCTATCTATCTGTGTTACTAAAGCAGTTTTCTAAAGACTTGATTTACTTATTTATATTTAATCCATACAGCATAAGGGCTCATTGGAAAAAGCACCATTGCCTGTATTTTACTGGCTGTGAAACAGCGGTGTGGAGGCTACTGGTGAACTTCTGTGTGAGTGAAACACTGAGGTTAGATCTGTGTCTTAGTCTCCACGCTACAGTATCTCGGATTACAACCAGAGGAAAACGAGGTACTCAGTCTGGATGGGAGTTGTGAGGCTTTCCAGCCAAATGTCCTACCTGAAGGCTCAGTGGACTGGCAACAGGGAGTATGGCTTCACTTCACTGTTCTTGTACTGTGCCTTCTGGATGTGCATCTAGTCAGTTGGAAGAGCATCTCATTCCATGAATTCAGACTCTTTTGTAATTCTGCACTAAAATTCCTCATAGACACATCTCTGAAAGTCCTGAAATATCTCTTAAAATCACTGACATTTGTTATTTAAAGTGATTTTGCATTCAGTGATATTTTAACTTGATGTTGAAATCAATTAAAATTAATTAAAGACACTTTAATTTTGGATTAAATACCTATATTGACTTAATTTAAGAAAGCAAAGCCACATTAAATTCATATTTTTGGCTAATACATATTCATTTACTGAACATGTATATGTAAATAAAACTAAACCCACCATTTTAACAGGTAGATACCAAATGAAAATTTTAAAAAAAGTTGCTTTATACCAGAAGAAGAAAGCTAATTTTGTATCATGTCACGCTACTTTTTCAATAGTCAGATTTTCATAGACGGAAAAAGGAATGTTTTGTGCAAAAAAACCCCACAAGTGACCCACTACTCCAGGAAACACACTCTATAAAAATGTGTAACAAGTGCAATGCTCCTGAAAAATGGAACAGCTATATAAAATTTTGAATTATAAGTAAGATAAAAGAAAACAAAACACACAGAAATGGCTTAGTAGCAAAAATAATAAGTGTTTCTCTGTCTTTTCTGTGTGAGAAGCCCAGATGCTATACTTGATTACAGAACAAGGAAGCCTGAACATACTCTCTACATATGAGAGATACATCCATCAACAGAGGGTACCAGAACATCTTGTGGTGCCTGGCCCCTCCTCCTTCACATTTATCTCCTTGCAGACCTCACTATGCTGGCAAAATTGGGTGGGGTGTATGGGAGCCCAGCCATTTCACCAGGAAACAGAGTGGAGCGAAGATTAAGGTGAAGAAGATTTAATATACGGAATTACCTGAGATGCAGAAGGCAGAAGAAAGCTGTGCTCTGCTTTGCAGTTTTGTTCTGAATTATCATTAGGGCTGAGATTAATCGTGGACTAAGGAGGGAACAAAAGAGAATACAACTGTTAGATGAGAAACTGTGCTAAGCAAAACATCATCCCAGGCTTATGGAAGCTTCAAGAAATATTTTTTAACAGTTTGCTGGAAGCCAGGCTCACAGGTGGATGAAGTTGCCTGAAAAGTAACATGATTGAAGCATCCTGATTAACATAATACAACAGCTGCTTTTAAGGGCCAAATGTCTGGGGCTGCATTTTCTCCACAAGACTAGAGTAGGCAGAGATGTGGGAGGAGCTGCTGAGGAAGTGACATGAGCCACCAAGTGATCCTGCTTGGTTGATTCCCAAAGCATCAAGTTTGCAACCTCTGTGTGACCAGAATCCCACAGGGTCTGCGTGCTCACAGATGCTTTAAGTTGCTGGTAACTCTGAAACGTGCATGTTACTCAGTCTCATAAAGGGCCTGGGTGGCAGAAATAAGTAATAATCTGAATTTATTCCTCTTTCCACTTGTTCTAGGTCTGCATTTTGAACATCTTACTTTCCCGTCTCATTACAGCTGAATTCATATTTGCATTACATTATAATAAAAAGTCCTGCAGCTTGGTTCCTGAAATGATTATTAGTTATATATGTAGATATGATACACATCGTGGTTTTCTTCTACATACACATGAAAATTCAAAGGTGATGAAATGGGTATATTTAATATTGCTATGTTTATTGCATAGTTGTTTTAGAAGCCCAAAATAGTCTAGAGATTTGATTTTTTTTTTTTTTAGGACAGTATGAAAAAATACAACAATGTTTTTTCCTAAAAAAAAAGCTTTTTCAATAGCTAAGGTGATCTTATATTGTGCTGCAGTGTGTCTACATTGAACACTGCATATCCCTCCAAGTATATCCTTCTTAAAACACCCAAAATAGAGGAAGTATGTAAGTTTTTAATGGCTTCTGCTGTTATACACCATGTTGAAAATAGGCATAACTCATTAAGTGGACACAGTGAGGGGAAGGGAAGTTGATCCCCCCCCAGGAGCAAACGATCCTGATTGGTGGGGAGGAGCAATCCCAAACACAGAGCAAGACAGATAGAAAAAACACTTAGAAATGGGAAATCTTGGGAACAGGAAAGCTGTGGCATAATTGGGATTAGAAAACTGCTGGGAATAGCAGATGCACAAGCTCCTTAAGTGAAGGAAATAAAAATAATTTTCTGGAGCCAAAGGAGAGTGTGTAGCATTTTATGTAACCCAGGAAGCGGGTGAAAGGTTATTAAAGCATGATTGAACTTGGAAAAGAAGACCCATGCCCCATGGGATGAATGAGCAGGGTTATGTGTGTGAACGGACCTTTCAGAGTCTGGTTTCAGTCTCAGTTTTCTGTAGTTAGAAAATTTGCCTTGACTTAATATGTGCTCACGTGAAACCAATTTTTCAGTTTAAGGGCTCTTTAGTGATTTTTGAGGACTTCTGAAGAAAAGTTGTAGGACTACCTTGAATCTGTAGCTGACTGAGAATCCCCTCAAATAGAAAAGACTAGTCCCTGGGTTATCAGCTCTGAACAGCTGTGGGTTTTGGTCCTCATGGGCACCTGATGTTTTCTTCCCAAACACACACCAGACTACCCCTCCCTACCCAGAGGGGAAGAAAAGCAAATCAGAGGGGCAGACTTTCCTATTTGACCCTCCCAACTGGATGCAGAGGAAGGGAAGAGAAAGAACTCTCTGGTTCATTTTTCCCTACTCACTGCTATTCAGAAACAAAGGAATATTCAGTAGCATAGCATGAAAGTAGCTGCAGGTGGAAGTGCAGTAAGTGGATGGAGCTTGTCTGAGTTAACCAGCCATTGAAAATAAGAAGCCTAATTGTTAGATCTATCTGAAAGGAACTGGTATCTGTTATGAAACTGATAAATCTTTAGTTTCTAGAGGGTGATCCTTTGTGACTTAATGTGATAGAGGGAGGTAAAAGTCAACAGCATTCAGAAACTCTGCAAGACTCGTTTGATCCCTGAAGACATCCTGTTTGCATTCCGCTGTACACCACATTTCTAGGTCAAACTCTGACTCTTCATTAATCCTGTCTCTGCAAAGTCTGAATAGACCTATGGTCCTGGAAAGCACTGTTGTAGTGACTAATATCTCCTGCCATTACTCAAACATTTCCACATGCACAAAAAAGGGTGCGTATATATATTACACATACACATGACATCCATGTATAGGTGTATGTGTATTATACCTGTACACTAGGTTTGTGATACTGCTTTTCTGAATTTAACAACAAGCACCTGAATTATCTTCCTCCTTACCAAAAAAGCATCAATGTGCAGTACTAAGGGGTGCTTCAGTATGTATGTGCACACAGACCTGTGTGTTCTTAGGAAGCAGTAGTCATTTAGGAAAGGCTTGTCTGATGTCAGTAGGTACATAACAGGGGCACTACTGTGGACAACATCTAGTCCAGATTTTAATAGGAGAGAAAGGGAATGTTAGGTATCTCTCAGTTACAGGAAAAGCTGCTAAATAAAATGTGCTATCACAGCCTGACACATTCTGTAGCTCCTGCCATGAGAGAAGCCAGCAAAAGCTGAGCTCTGCATAGGTGACCAGAGGTCCTCCTGTGCCTTGCCTCTTGGTCCCCTATGTGTCAAAGGTCAGTTAAATTTAGCATAATGCAATGGGGTTTTTTCCATTATCAGTTATCTATTCATAAATGAACCCTCCAATATAGAATTAACTCTCAGTATTCAATGGATTTTCTTTTTTATAGTCTATAGATTTTATGGTCTACTTTATATTTCTAAGTGTTCTTTTTCTAGTACTGAAGTGGGTCTGAATAATTTTTTTTCATGTAAAATCAATAGCCGAGAAGGATTCCAAGTCTCTCTCTCAAATATCTAACCATCAGCAGATAATTTCTGTACTCTCATTTCTGATCTGCAGATACTGCTCTCAACATAGAGTAAAATAAAAACAATTTAAGCTGCTTAATGAATTTAAAATAAATAGCTTTTAGAAGAATTTATGAGAGAAATAAAGCTTTTACCTCATTATTTATCATATGATCTTTAATGAATTTTAAGCTAAAATATAGGCTTTATATTTACTCTCCTTTACACCACAGATACACTGTCGAAATATTCTAACAAAGCACGTTTAAGACACACAGCCTTATTAGAGTGATGCTTGCAAACATATTCTACAAAGTGGTAATTCTAATTCACAATGTTTCTGCCTGTGTTAACATCCCAAAATTTCTGAAAATGAAAGCACATTGCATACTTAACAAAGGCCTTAATGCTGTAACCACAGAGATGACGCTTCACAGCCCTTATGTATGTCTCCTTGATTGCACCAAAAACACACACTCTCTTTAGATATCATTTAGATAAATGCTTTTGGCTTCTTGGGGATGATTTCTCTAGATGATGTTTTAAATAATGTCTTTGTAGAGACAAATATTATTTTGTAATACAATGAGTTTTTCGTTATAAACAATACAGTAACCCTTCAGGTACAAGACAGACATCAGTTTCTATAAATGCAAAGGAAATTCCTCAGCTAAAATGACAGGCAGATACTCTTCATCTTCATGGAGAAAAGATGAAAGAACCTGTTATTTGTATTTGACCAATGAACTTGAAAACACAGGAGAGAAAATATTTTGTGTAAACCAAACTGAAGATATTTTTCTAGGACTGGAAAACCAAAACCATTTATTTTTCTTTCAAAATAGAACAACAAAAAAGACATTTTGAAACTGTTTCTACAAATGTTTTCTTTTTTTTCCCCCAATAAAAAGTTTTGCAAAATAGAGCTCAAATTAATAATATCATTATCTGCTTTCCAGTAAATAAAATAATTACAAAAATAAGCACCCAGCCCTATTTAGTAATAGCTAGAGAGAGAAAACCAACACAGTGCAGCAGGACTATACATTTCTATCTCTGAAGCTAGTGGCCTTTCAGGCTATGCAGTCTTGCCCCAAGAAATCTTTACCCCCACCCCCATTGAGTAATCACTGCAGGGAAGCAATTTTTTTTCTGATGAGTGAAGAGCCACACACATTTGTAGGTCTGTGGAAGGACTTAGAGCAAGGAAAAAATCATACTTAATTTTAATATGAGAAGGGACTTCAAAACAAAGTTTGTATCTCAGGACTGCGTGTATTTAAGCCTGACCAGGTCATTTAGCATGGGACGTTGCTGTCATTCGGGGAGATGTGTAGTTTGATTTGCTGCACGTAATTGCAGTTGCCTTACTCCCAGAAATCCCACACTAGACCCAAGGAGCAGCATTCCCTAAGCTACTGATCAAAACAGTTTTGCCTTTTTTTTTTTCCCCTGACTCTTCCTCAAGCTTTATATTTCTTAATTGTGCTTGTTTTCATGATGGCCAGGGCCATAAAAACAAACTCCCTTAAAATACCAACTTGATTAAGCTTTTATCAAATGATAACCATCTAAATGCTTCTGTGGTGATAAGCCCTCTCTAACACAGAAAGCTTTGCACTGTGACCCATGGGACAAATGCAACTGGGAGGACAACTCCACCCAGCCTGACACCTCTCACAGCCGCAGTGGGTGGAGAGGGACTGAATGCAGATCATCTGCTCTTCCCAAATACATTTTGAGCAAGGAGCTACTGGTTCAGGTAACAGACCCTCAACATCAACACTGCTACGTGCCAACCACCATGATGTCTGGGCTGCACATACATAACAGCCACTGATTTCAGAAGCTGATTATCTAATTGCTCTGTCATGGCTGCTTTGACCTCATGCTTAGTCCAAACCTACTGGTCCTTGATGTTGCTTGCATTTTCTAGAAGTAGCCAGGCTGCCTGTCCAGACAAGCAATGGCTAGGTGTGTCAGGGACTTGTGCTTTTGACCCTGAAGGCTACTGACTAAAGGCATTTGGCTCTGTGAACTTGAGCCTGAGCATACACAGCTGGTTCAGAGAGGGTAGAGACATTCAGTGGACATCTGTTTCTCAAGCTGTAGCACATAAAAGTGACATGGGAGCTTGAATCTTCCCAAAGCAGGAATCATCTCCCTTTTGTGCAAATAGCATAGTGGAGTCAATCTCAAAAGTTTTTAAGAATAATTTCCTGCTGCTCCTTTTACTAGAGTTTGTACACTGTATTGATCACATCTGCCAGAGAAAAACCACAGGAAAACTTCAGTTTATCTCCTCTGACAACTCTGAGAAACAGAGCTGCTATATGTTCCCCTTATCTCTCAAATTACCTTATCACAGGGAAAAAAAGCAACCCCCAAAATATGTAACTCCTAGTGACTGCTGTGAGGGCTGTCCCTGTGCAGGATGCCTTGCTGTCCCCAAGGGTGTCAGCCAAGGCAGCTCAGAAGGCTGCTGTGGAGGGCAGCTGCCTGAAGCCTGCCCCAGCTTAGCCTGCAGCACCTGGGGCAGAAAGGAGGGTCCATGTCCCCCGTCTGCCCTGTGGGTTCATGTCACAGACACAGGAGGGCTGGCAAGTCCCTCCGCATCTGAGTGAAGGGGATAAATCTGCACACCTGAATCCAAGCACCAATGTCTACCCAGCTGCCTCCTCATAATGTCTCTAACCAGGGTACGACACCTGCATGAGGGAAATGCAATTTTCCCTCAGAGCAGTTGTTCCTTGATGCTCAGACCCACTAGTATGGTAACCATGGCACTGGTTCACACATAAAATGGAATATCTTTTCAGACTTTAGTTGGAAATGGGGATGGTTATGTTTTCAAGTGCATGTCTAAATTCTTCAACAGTTGAAGCAGGCCACTGGTCAGGCACAATTGTTATAGTACCATCCTAAGGAAAACAAAATAAAATAAGAGAATGGGATAGGAAGTATAAAGGGAAGGACAGTTGTGAGTGGGGGACATGGATGTATTTGAAGCCTTTGGCTAGATACTGGTTTAAGTACAGCTTAGTCAAATCATGAGCTACCCTTTCAACACTACTTGAATTCTATGGGAAAAGGAAAAATAACTTTCCTAAGCAACTGTCACTAGTCAATCTATGTCTGACAGAAGCATGTCCCCCTCACCTCCTGCCTCTCTGCTTGGCCCTAAACTTCCTGCTTCCCAGGAAGCCCTGATAGCACAAGGGATGAGGGTGGCCCTCCTGACACAGGAAGGTACACCTCCTGTAATCCAGGAGGAAGTAGTTAGTGACCTGCTGTGCCACTTAGATCCCAAGAAGTCCATGGGTCTGGATGGGATTCATCCTAGGGTGCTGAGGGAACTAGCAGAAGAACTGGCTAAGTTACTCTCCATCATTTATCACCAGTCCTGGCTAACTGGGGAGGTCCCAGACGACTGGAGGTTGGCCAGTGCGACTCTCTTCCACAAGGAGGGCTGGAAGGAGGATCCGGGGAACTATAGGCCTGTCAGCCTGACTTCGATGCCTGGCAAGGTTATGGAGCTGATCACCCTGAGTGCCATCAAGCAACACAGAGAAGACAACCAGGGGATCGGGCCTAATCAACATGGGTTTAGGAAAGGAAGGTCCTGCTTGATAAATCTCATATCCTTCTATGTCTGGTTCACCCACCTAGTGGATGAGGGGAAGGCTGTGGATGTGGTTTACCTCAACTTCAGCAAAGCCTTTGACACAGCCTCCCACAGCATCCTCCTGGAAAAGCTGGCAGTGGTGAATGGAAAGTGGTGAATGGTGCTGCATCCAGTTGGTGTCCAGTAACCACTGGTGTACTCCAGGGATCATTACTAGGCCCAGTCCTATTCAACATCTTTATTGACAACCTGGATGTGGGGATTGAGTCTACCCTCAGTAAATTCACAGATGACACAAAATTGGGAGGGAGTGTTGATCTTCCGGAGGGTAGGAGGATGCTGAAGAGGGACCTGGACAGGCTAGGTCAATGGGCTGAGGCCAGCATTATGAAGTTCATCAGGACCAAGTGCAGGTCCTGCACTTTGGCCACAAGAACTTCATACAGCACTACAGACGGGGGGAGGAGTGGCTGGAGAGTGTCCTGGTGGAGAAAGACCTGGGAGTGCTGGTTGACAACCAGTTGAATGATGAGGCGATTGATGATGGACTCCAAACAACTCTATGAGAGTTATAACTGAAGACCTTCATTCACAAAAGCAGCTACAATATATAGAGTACAAGCTCCTGATCACTCACCCAAAGCTTAGGTGATTGGTTACATTTGTTTTTCCACATACTGTTCACGCATCCTAAGCTAATACATCATTGGCTATTCTACATCACCTCCATCACCACCCCCCATCCTGGTTATCTTCTACTTTCTTCTTCTTCTTTATCTTCTTGCTTCACTGCTTTTCTTCCTCCCCTGCTGTTCTCAAGCATATCTCAAGGTCGTCGTCCGCAGCCCAATTTATTCCCACACAGTCTTGCTGATAGCAGGCATGCCCATTCTCCTCCAGGAATGATCCCACAATTCCTCCTTTTTGTTTTTGTGCAAGCCAGACCCCTTGAATAGCTCTTTCAATGATTCTTCCTACCATCCTCAATATACAAGGTACTACAGCTAACATCACTAACACTATTATTAAAATAATCACCCCCTGTATTAACAGATTCTTAAACCATCCTGTAGTTCCCCAGCTTGCCAACCATTCAGATAGTCCACCGTCTGTGATGGAGAACTTCTTCGTGTTTTCCTGTAATTGTTTGATCTGCTTATGGGTAGATACAGAATGGTCAGACAAATTCACACAACACATACCTTCAAAGTCCTCACATCCATGTCCATGTGCTAACAACAAAAAAATCAATTGCAGCTCTGTTTTACAAAGTAGCATGCCTAATGCTGTCTACATCTACCAAAAGCTCGGTTAATATTTTTGAAGTGATATTTAACTGCTTCAATACCCAACACCTCAACTTTTTCAAACCACCCAGTGCTTATCCTGCAGCTATATTACAAGTAAATAGAGAGGTCACTACTATAAGGGAAGTGTCCCAAAATTGGATCTCATCTGTACATGACTCATCGAAGTATGACAGTGATCTCTTTTGTCAGGGCCTGGTGACACTCCACAACGTCCAATTCAGCATATCCCTATAGGAAGGTGTAAGAATTGAGATCTTTCCAATGTAACAGGGACCTCCTAGTGGTTTGACTGGTAGCTCTGCTCCACTGTGGAAATTTCCCTGTTATAATCTGCCAGTTTCTATTGGGATATATCTGATTATGTCATGTGTTCAAGCTTGTTTCATTCATGCTGATAAACATTTAATTGGCAAATGTTACCCATACATTTTGTCTTGGCAATATCCAGGTCAATTCAGTCACTGTTCTGGAAGTCTGGATGACAAGGATGATGATAAGGGTTCAGGCACAGGTGTTGTCCATGGTTTGATCCACTTAGCCAGTATCCACCTTGTGCCTTCTCCTGTATCGACACAAGCATATCCTCGACACCATGTTATTAGTTGCATTGGCTCTTCCCATTGGTTTGTTTCTAGATTCTTTACTTTTACATATATATTCTGCTTGTCTCTGTCAGTGTTTCTGCCATACCTTTTTATGTGTCTCATTATTGGTGGAACAGACTCTCCCTCAGCTAACCTTAAAAAGCTAAGTACATAGACTGCCTTCTGAATCCTCTCGTGTGGTGTAGCCTGGGGTTCTCCCCCTTTTTGTTTTTGTAGCTGTCACTTCAATGTTTGATTCACTCATTCCACAAATACTACACATCCAGTTAATATCTCCAACGAGCTTTTGAGCATCATTCAATGTTTCTATGTGGACTCGCAACTGTACCTTTTGTGGCGTAGTTGTTGTTTTTGTTATTTCCCATCCCAGATACTTCCAAGGCTCTGTGGTTTGAATCTTTTCAGGAGCAATTTGAAGACCACCGCGTTGCCAGGTGGCAGTAAGATCCTGAATCATTTGAGTCTTTGCAATTGTCTCTCTGGCAATCAAAATATCATCCATATAATGATAAATGATATATTGAGGCCATTTTTTCCTAATTGGCTGTAGGGCCCAATTTGCATAAATTTGACACATAGTGGGCGAATTTTTCATTCCTTGTGTTAATACCACCCAATGATATCTTTGCATGGGACTAGCCTTGTTGGTACTAGGAACAGAAAATGCAAATCTCTCCACATATTCTTCAGCGGAATGGTTAAAAAAGCCATCCTTAAGGTCTATCATTAACAATTCCCAATTTCGAGGAATCATGCTGGGAGATGGTAGCCCTGGCTGAAGGGCTCCCATGTCCTCGATGACCTTGATGATTTTCCTTAAGTCATGTAGCAGTCATCATTTTCCACTTTTTTTTTTTGTATCACAAATACGGGTATATTCCAGGGACTAGTTGTAGGCTGAATATGTCCCTTTTCTAATTGGTCAGCGACCAATTCCTGTAATTTAGTGACCTTTACTGTTGTTAGCAGCCATTGATCAACCCATACTGGAGTGTCTCTTTTCCACTGCAATCTGAGTATTGGTCGCTCCTCAATGGCTGCTACATAAAACCCTGAGGATGGCTAGACAAGGTAACATTCCTTTGACTTAGCACATCACTTCCCAACAAACCAATGGGTATAGGTGCTACATAAGGTAGCACAGAACAACGAAACCCATCTGGATTCTCACGTGCAAGGACAACCGCACTTTGTTGTGTCATAGAAATTCCTCCCACCCCCATCAGTCCATGGGCGGGATTGGTAAGAGGCCAGGTCGGTGTCCAGGTATGTTGGCTAAGTATTGTCACATCCTCTCCAGTGTCCACTAGCGTGTCAACTTTCGACTGGCTGTGACTGTGAGGATGAATAAACTTTATTTTCATTGTTGGCTTTCGATGACCAGTGTCTAAGGTAAAAAATACCAAAAACCTCTGGCTGTCCAGTTGAGATGAATCCTTCCTCCCCCTTTGATGTGTTAAGGCCTGAGGTATCTGCGCAGTGAAAGGCACTAGCTGAGCAGTGCAGGTATGTTAACTGGTGGGGAGGGAGTCCACACCATAATCTGCATTTGTCCAGTAAAGTCCGCATCAATAACTCCAGGTAACACAAACAGTCCTTTCTTAGTTGCTGAAGATCTACCTAATAAAAGCGCACGCAAGCCGTATCCTAAGGGTCCTTTAATATTAGTGGGTGCACACTGGACCACTGTGTCCCACAGTGTTACTTCTACTGATGTTTCCATGTCCACTCCGGTGCTCACTGCAGTTCTGGCGCAGAGGCTTGCCAAGCTGCCCTGGCTGCTCGCCTTCATTTGTGTCAATACGCGAGGCAGCAGTGCCAAGTGCACTATTAGCTGTAAAGCCTCTGTAGGTAGGCAAGCAAGTAACTGTACATTCAAAACCAGACCTTGTCAGACGCAGCGGTTATCCCTCCCTTCTCTCAGTATTTTTTAGTGACTCTTGCATGCACAACTTACACCATCTATCTTGCCACAACATCCTCTGAGTCAGTGTTAAGGGCATATCAATCATCTGCTGACAATCCCAGGGTGTCAAAATCTGACCCCAAAAAGTATTATCTAACAGAGCTTGCATAAAGGGTGCTTGCAACCCATAATTCAAAACTGATTTACGAACCTCCATGATTAAGTCCCAGTGAAAAGGCGCCCACTGGTTCGGCCCCCCCTGCAGTACCGTAACTGGGAATGCAAATGGCACATCAGTTATTCCGTCCCTCAGAGCTCCCTCATTCCTCCATCACTCACTAGGATCACAGCCCACACATTGCCCCCTCACTCACTTTTGCCTTTCACTGTATATTGTTACCGGGGGCTCATCCCACTCATCATCACTGTCCTTCGGCACCAGTGATTAATCTATTGCAGGGTCAGGTGGGGAGGGCGAGATCTTAGGAATGCCTCTCGGTGCTGCTGTCAGAGGGACCTTATTACTCTGAGGAGATTTTACTAGAGGGGTCGGGTTTGGAAGTGCATCCATACCCACGCCCGGGCAATGTGGGTTACAGGAAACACACTCCGTGAGACAATTTCCCGCCTCGCTTGTATACCCCTTATTCTCGACTTGCTCTATAGGTGCTGTTGGTGTAGCTGATGCAGGCGAAAGAGTGTCTGGGGGAGACGAAAATGGATTAGGTGGAGGTGAGAACAGATTTATGGCTGGCTGTACTGCTGCTTCTGCCCCAGCGACCACCTACCTTTCTGCTTTCATAGCTTACAATGTATTGGTAACTAACCGCCATGCCGTAGTGACTTCAACAGCAACTTTATTGCCTTTACTAATTGCATCCCATATTTTTAACTCTACCTCAGTCCAAGTATCTGGCTTAAAAGCCAGTGCAGGGTCAGGAGCAAAACCCTGATTCCGGCACCATTGTAACAGCTTTCTTAAGGTGCTCTCTTCATATTTTATCCCTTTCTTAGAGAGTATATGTAGCAGGATCCTAACAATTGCTCCCTCTTCTTGACTTATATTCTGACCCATGCTACACTGGCTTCTCACCTCTCAGGCCAGAGTTCCATTGCAATGATTCCTCTTCCTTTCAGGCTGCCGTCTGACCCCTGCAGCGGTCCAGCTGTGCAGCTTCCAGCCGGGCACACCTCACCTCCGCAGCTCATATCCTCCCTTGCCACGTTGGGGTCACCACTCGACGAGGCAATCGATGATGGACTCCAAACAGCTCTATGAGAGTTATAACTGAAGACCTTTATTCACAAAAGTGGCTGCAATATATAGAGTTCAAGCTCCTGATCACTCACCCAAAGCTTAGCTGATTGGTTACATTCGTTTTTCCACATACTGTTCACACGTTCTTCTTTATCTTCTTGCTTCACTGCTTTTATTCCTCCCCTGCTGTTCTCAAGCATACCTCAAGGTTGTCGCCCGCGGCCCAATTTATTCCCACACGGTCTTGCTGATAGCAGGCATGCCCATTCTCCTCCAGGAATGATCCCACAGTCGAACATGAGACAGCAGTGGGCTCAGGTGGCCCGGAAGGCCAATGGCATCCTGGCTTTTATCAGGAATAGTGTGGCCAGCAGGACTAGGGATGTGATTCTCCCCCTGCACTCAGCACTGGTGAGGCCTCACCTCGAGTACTGTGTACAGTTCTGGGCCCCTCACTTCAAGAAGGATAGTGAGGTGCTGGAGCAGGTCTAGAGGAGAGCGATGAGGCTGGTGAAGGGACTAGAAGGAAAGTCTTATGAGGAGAGGCTGAGGGAGCTGGGGTTCTTTAGCCTGGAGAAGAGGAGACTCGGGGGGACCTTGTTGCTCTCTACAACTACCTGAAGGGAGGTTGTAGTCAGGTGAGGGTCGGGATCTTCTCCCAGGCAACCAGTGACAGGACAAGGGGGCATGGCCTGGAGCTGCACCTGGGGAGGTTTAGGTTGGATGTCAGGAAGCACTTCCTGACAGAGAGGGTGATCAGACATTGGAATGGGCTGCCCAGGGAGGTGGTTGGAGTCACTGTCCCTGGATGTGTTTAAAGAAAGGCTGGATGTGGCGCTTAGTGCCATGGTCTGGCCAATGTGGTGGTGTTAGGTCGTAGGCTGGACTTGATGAACTCAGAGGTCTCTGAGTAGAGAAGTAGAAGAAGTAGAGAAGTCAGGGAGGACATTAAGCCACCCTGTTTTGTTGAGATTCAGGGGAGCTCTGATTCAGCTATTTGGACCAATTCTTTTCCTAACATATGATCCAAGTCCTGCCTGCAGATAAGCATGTCAGGAAGTCAAATAAAGTCTACTTGGTGTGTAGGTGTTGCTGAAAAACATATATACTGTGCTATTGCTTCTCTCCCAAAGACAAATGTAATACATGTGGTTATCTCATCCAAGCAAGTTAAGTTTAAAAACCAGCTTATTACTGAACCTTGACTTATTTACGTTTTCTATCCTGGATGCATTTGTGTCCTGTGATCTCAGAGGTACAGTCTGTCATGGACTTTGGGTTTTACCTCTTTTCTGTGTTTCATTTGTGACCTTTAGATGTGTTCTCAATAATTTCTTACCTTTCCGGCAACTCTTCCTCTGCTTAAAAAATATCTGCAGGAAGGCATTTCTCTGACACATTATTACCTCTTTAGATAATTATTTTTGAAATTTTAAAGGAGTCAAACTGCTGCCAAGGCCCCATCTCTGTCACCCTTGCACAATGTGGAAGCAATTGTTATTTTTTCACATTCTCTAGTTTCATTGTCTTATCTCCACCTAAATTTTCCAGGTGGAAATGGACCTAGTCTTCCTTCCCAGTACTATTTGAGAGTGGCACATATGCCTTAAGGTTAACATTGTACCACATTTTTGTTTCTGTTTCTCTTTGACAGAGATTTGACAAGCTGCTGAAGATAAAGCAACACATCAGTACCAAAGTCCATGGTAATCTTTAAAATTTTTTTTTTTTATTTACTCTAATCAGTGCCCTATGAGGGTGTTCTCTGAGAATTTCTGGAACATGCAAATCATTGGTGTAATACGAAGATCAACAGATCTTACAAAAGCCTATCGCTGGCACTCACTGCTGCAGAAAACCATTGAAAACAGAGTATTTGGATGATATTTTGTCATAAATCAATAGAAGTATTCCACAGCTCAATTACAATACATTTCAAGCAGCTAGAAGAATATTTAATCCCCATTGAAGAATGTCCTGGTTTGAGTGAAAACAGAACTAATTCTGTTCAGTAATTTTACTTTTCAGCTCAGTTCTTCTAATTAACTGCACTTTCTGGAGTTAGCAGCCTGTTCTCAGTGTCTGCTTCTAGCAGTGATAACACCTTATGTTTAGAGTTACTACCAAGGATTGGTATGAAGACCAAGGCCACTGCTGGGTCCTGTGTACCACACTGGGCAGTGCAGAGGGTGGAAGGCTGCACCTGCAGGGAGGAGCGGACAAGACGGGTGACCCCAAACTGACCAACAAGGTATTCCATCCCATATATGTCATATTTGTTATAAGGCTGAGGGATCTGAAGGGTCTGTGGCTCTTCCCTCTTGGACTGCTTTGCCAGCTTTTGCTTGGCTTGGCTCGGGTCCTCTTTCTGTTCCTTCCTCGGAGCACCCAAGGAGGACTCTGTCCGTCCTGCCTTCGATCCCGATCTGCGTGTTCCTGAACCCGGTACCAGAATCCAGCTCCTGAGCACAGCTCCCGTCTGCTGCGGGGCCCAGTCTGGGACTCCCCCGGTGCCTCCACAGCATCAGTGGTGATGGTGATGGAATTACCATCAGGGGGGTTGGGTCCAATACTGGTTTTGTATCTATTTGTATATATTCCATTTTTATAATTATTAATTTCCTTTTCATTAAAGCTGTTCTAGTTTCCTTTTCTAATGGCTGAGTCTCTCTCCCTTATTCCCTTTCTCTTTCCCCTCTGGGGAGGGAGGGGGGTTAACAGAGAGCGTCTGTTATAGGTCTAAGGGGCTGCCCTGACCCTAAACCATGACAAAGAGAGAGCCCTGTTTCTCAGAATCCTATTTAGTTTTCAGTGAGAATTAATTCTTTGAGTTACATTAACTAACACATCTTGAAAGATGTCTCAGGTTTATAAAGCACTAATCAGCAATAATAATCTTCAGCTAAGAATGTGTTACAGAAACTGGAGAGTGACATTAGGAAAAGCCCTTAGGAGACTGACAGAGCTTTTTCAGCAAAGTCATGCACATGCAAAGAACTTACACCACGCTGGCAATGTATAAGACTTTAAGAGACTCACCACAACCAGGAGCTTTGACTGCTGAAGCAATTGCAATAGAGAACTGGGTAAAATATCAAGTGATGAAAAGGACTAAGAGCATTTATGGAGAAGGACTGCCCAGAGATTTTCGCTGTACCTCCTCTCCTTCCCTCAAAAATAACAACTGGGAAATACAGCACAATAATGGGTGCAAGGTAATGACATCCACTGGAAAATGGGAAATGTCTAAATTCCCTGGAACTTGCCTGGGAAGCAGCAGAGGATGACTAAAGTGCATTTACAGTGGGTTTCCAAACATACCAACCTGCTCCCAGGACTGTGGAAATGCGTCCTGCCCCTGTTCAACAGATGCCACCACATCTTTGCTTTGCCTCAGATGTGCTGCACAAGGGTGAGGCCGTGCAGACAGACACACAGACATGACTCTGATCAAGCCTTTCCCTGCCTCCCCTTTGCTATCCTCTCCACAGGCTTCAAACGGGAGTTACTTCCAGCAGGACACTGCTTACCTGCACAGTGCCTGTAGTACAAGGAGCTCTCACAAGCTGTTTCTTGTTTCCCCCCTTGCCTGGTTGCACAACCTGGAGCAGCAATGATGCTTGACACAAATGCCAGGGGCTCAACTGGGTGCAATAGATAGACCCATATTTTGTGTAAGCTAAATAACTTTGGTACAATTCATGAGTACAAGAAACATACCTCAGGTTTTTGTAACAGAACATGGTGTCCTCAGAGATCAGTTTCGTGAGCTATTATATGATCAAGTACTACTGGTTACAAAAAGCCTCAACTCAGCTGTGTTCACTGGTGGCTTCTTATGCCTTTTTAGAGCAAACCAACTGAAAACAGAAGATGGAAGTATTTTGAATTTGTGGTCCTGCCCTTACATTAGATTAATTAACAGCATCATCATCATTAGATTAATTAACAGCAGCTAGGGACAAGCTACAGACTGGCCAGACATATCTCCTTGGTACACTAGCACAGTGGAGTGCTTTACATGGTCTGGTGGCAGACAATCCCCATTCTTTTCACACTACCCGAGCTGGGATGCAGTGGTTAGGAATATGGTTAGGAAATACAGTGCATGAGCAGTCACATCTTTATAAACCTGCCTAAAACTTGCTGAAGAGACAAAGAGAGAAAGGACAAGGAGATTTCCTGTGAGTTACGTACCTACTCAGTACACGTATTTTCAGAATGTGCTCCTTCCTCTTCACAAGCATATCTGATCTCACACGAATCATGAGACAGAGGGTCCAAGGTGCCCCTCAACCAAGATAGAGAGGAGGGAGCAGTGCTTGGTGCTGCCTCTTATTCTCAGTGGAGAGGAACTGATTTGTCCTGTGGAAAAACCCAAAGTCTGCACTGAAGGTATCTTGATAGCAGGAAGCACAGGCAAAGGTCCTGGACAGGGAGGTCACAGTTGAAAAAAGAGGGACATAAAGGTACTTAGAACCAAGGATGTTTCTTTCCCAGACAAGCAAGAGTCAGGTACATATGGAGTGACATTAACTTGATACTTGTGTTTAAAATCAAGTGCTTTCCTGGATGAGATCTGGCATGCCCCTATGTAAGTAAATTATTTTTATCTGCTTCTCACCTAATAGAGACTGGAATATTTTGAGAACTTATAAGTCTCATTGCTATGGAAACTAACTGTATCTTTAGGTCAGTTTTGCTATCTGTGATTTGCAAGGGGAAGGGAAGGGAAAGGGAAGGGGAGGGAAGGGAAAGGGAAGGGGAAGGGAAGGGGAAGGGAAGGGAAAGGGAAGGGAAAGGGAAGGGAAAGGGAAGAGAAAGGGAAGGGAAAGGGAAGGGAAAGGGAAGGGAAAGGGAAGGGAAAGGGAAGGGAAAGGGAAGGGAAAGGGAAGGGAA
>JANVCC010000076.1:14269074-14290899 GCA_025345505.1 Todiramphus chloris collaris | reverse complement strand
GGGGGGGGGGGGGGGGTAAAAAGGAAAAAAAGCCTAGCTGTATTTGTTGTTTCAGTCCTGCTCCCCATCTACCTTTTGTTTCACTTCTGTAGCCAAAAGCAGAGTCCAACAGCCTCTACAGGAAAGACATGTTGTGATATCAGCAGTCCAATGCCAGGTTACTGGTTTCAATGCCGGTGGTGGGATTTACACTGATAGTGTGGACAATTGACGTAGGAGCATCAGCAGGCAAGCCAGCCTCATCTGGGGGAAGGACATTGCTGGATGGAAACCCAGCCTCATACAGCTGTCCTCTCCTTTTCCAATCCATAGATTGATAGCGGGAGGATTTACTTACCACTGCATGTACAAGAAGAACTGCTGGCACAGGAGTGATTGAGCTGGTACCATCTCAGTAAAACAGATTGTCCCCATCTTAGGTCAGCACCTCTGCCTGATTGAGAAATTTATTGGGTTTTTTCCCCTCCCTTCCTCCCTCCCTGCTCCTTCTCTCCCTCCCTTTCTCCTGCACACCTTCAGCTACCCTCATTACAGGGATGATACAAGAGAGGTAAACATCCCTATAAGGGAGACTGGTCCTTGACACACTGGTTTCTTTATAGCACTGATGGAGCTATAAGGTGCTTGCATTTCTTTGGTTTGCTCTTTCTCAGTCACTTTGTATATTGGGAGAGAAAAATTTTACTACTTCAGAGGTAGTGCAAGGACCCGTATGTCTGTATTTCATGGCCTCCAAAGACTTTTCTGCATAATTCAAGGTCACAGAGAATTCACAACCAGAACTTTTTTTAATTGTGGGATTTTCACTAATCCAGTAAAGAGGTTTTTCTTTGCTTTTCTTATTCTAACAAATAGTTGCATCTTCACTGATAGAAAGGCTGTTTTCCCCCCCCAAAAAAGATAATTATTTCAGTTGTGATACCCACACTTTTGTTCAGAAGTGGGATGTACTCTAAATTCTGCTGTAAAAAAACCAAACCAAACCTTTTTTTGGCAAAAATGGTAAATCTACCAAGAAGGCAGTGCTTGTTAGTAAAAATTAAATAAATGCTAACACATATACCCACTTAATACATTTCTATTTTAGCACATATAATCTATATTCCTTAGTACAGGACAAATGTGCATTCTGCCTTCAGCATCAGTAACTATAGGGGAAATTCTGTCCACATCCTTCTTTGATGTTTTTTGCTATTTTCAGTTTTAAGTCATCTATTGATTCCCACCCCCCAACCTCCCATTTGGAGAACAAGGCTAATCTTTTCTATGATGCTCAAAGATGCTTTGGGTTTCTGTTTGTTTTTTTTTTGTTTGTTTTGGTTCATTTTTTGGTGTTGTTGGGTTTTTTTTGTGATGGTAGAAGAAGTAGCTTGTATTCCTACTAAACCGGTACAGATTGTTTTTCTGGATTTCTTTTTTCCCCAGTATGAGTGAAATCACGAACTCACCTTGCTCCCCTTTTATCCACACCAAATATTAATTATATAAGATGATAAGGAAGCACTCAAACTTTTGGAAAATCAGTATTATGCAATAGTGGAAAATGAGAAGAAAGCATTTTTTTAAGTTTGAAAGGAATTCAGCTTCAATAGACAGGGGAAAATCCCACAAATTTAATTCTTGTAATGGATGGCAGTGGCACACACTCTGCTTTCTGGGATATCGTTCCATAAAGGAATGCAACATGAACCAGTAGTTAAACTAGGACAGAAGTTGCTAGAAATATTTAAAAGAAGTTTGCTTTATATTATTAGTGATCAAATATGCAATGTTCTTGGGTATGTCGTCCTCATGACTTCCCACAAGACATAGTATCTTCCTTGTTGGAAAAAACAAGTAACTAAGTTGTAGGAAGGTTTTAGTAATTGAGATATTTTGGACTGGTGATGTAGCTGCTTAAGTATTCACTAGCACCACCATCCCCCAGCCCAACCACTTCACTGGGCTTGTTCCCCTTATTTCCTCCATACCTTAAAAATTCTTCCCTCATCTGCCAGTCTCTATCTCCCAGTCCAGCAGTGGCACTTTCCCTGGTAGCTTTCCTATGAGGAATTTCCATCCTCAGCTTCCTCAAGCAAGCTGTCCCTTCCTTCCATAGCCACCAGTTTCTTATTGTCATTTACTGGGTGAATCTCTCTGGGTTTGACAAGTGAAAAGAGGTTTAAAACTGGCAAATGCAGTTTTCGTTTGCAAAGCTCACAGAGGTTTCAGCTATTACAGTAAAACTTGTGCAACCTTCTCTGAGGACATGTTTGCAATGATTAAAAAAAAAATAAAATAATAAAGAAACAGAAAAACTCACTGCAGTTAATATGCTTCTGTAAGGTTAAAGCTGATTTAAGACTGCCTACACTCAAAATTGCATTAATATAATCCCCTTTAAGTAATCAGGTGTGAGTTGTGTGTGTAACGTACCCAAATCCTCTATTATAGATGTAAAAAGATTGATCAGCAGCAAAGAAAGAGAGGTGCAAACTCCACCTTTTTCTCTCTCTCTCTTGCCTCCCACCCATTCAGAATCAAAGCAGATGCTGCTGCACTAAAACAGGAACACAGAAAACATTTCTTCATGATCTTCGTACTGCTTCCCCCTTATGCCTACCCTGTCCTTCATCACTTGCCTGACACAAGCATCATCCTTCTTGCTCCCAGCAACCTGTGGCTTCTGCACCCTTCCACCCCACATCTCCTGAATAATTACAGCCACATCACTCTGAGGAAGCCAGATTAAATGCTTTTATTTTATGGAATAATGACTCATATCACATTGTTGAAGGCAAAGAAGCAACACTTTTCTCCATTTTATCCTTTATTACATACCCACATGTTGTTGAACTCCTTTTGTTTCTTGGTTTCTTAGCTTTCATCTACCTGATTTTTTGATTCCCTACTCATTGTTCAACCACCTCCAGTTGCTGGGGTGCTGGTGCTAGCATTGCAGAGCAAAGGAGGTGCATGCCCAGAGGTCATCGTGTGGGGCTGGGGTTGTAGGAAGGTTGAGCCTTGTGCTCTGAGTTTGCCATAGAAGGGAGTTACCCTCTGCTACAGTGACAGGTTTGGTCCCTTCAGTTCCTCAGCCTCCTTCCTCTTTATTCTCCCACTTTTAGTCTGCCTTCCTGCACTAAGCATGAAACTGGAATAGACAGAATGATGACTGCTGCCATTTTCCAACTGCCTCTCCCACCCATCTGCCTTTTACGGGTATCGAATATTTTTATCTTACTGTGAAGTTTTTTGGCCTGTTGGTGATGACCAGTGAAAGAGCCTTGCTTTTGGAAGAGCTGAAGCTCTGTGCTGAGGTAGAAAAGCAAGATACTGGGGAGTGTTCTACATACTGGCCAAACGTCAAGCCTTCCTTGCATTCCTACTTTTTAAATGCTCTTCTGTTAAATATGTTGCTTTTATAGAATTTAAAGAATATTTCCCTGCCCTGAGGCCTTTTCTATATATGTTTTCTACAGTATGGTAATATATTATTTTTTCTTATCAAGCTGGGGGCACAGAAATTGATACAACTCTTACATTACTGCAATCCCATTGACTTCAGAGGAATTACTTCCCATTAAAGCCAGTGAAATCAGAATGAATAAATATGCCAGTTCTCTGCTATTCACTGATAATGCTCTAAAGCCCATTGGAGTAGTTAGAGAAAGACAGAAAATGATTCTTTACTGTTTTTCAGTGCTGTTCTTGAGCATATGACAGGATAAATTACTTATTCAGGTACCTCTATAAGGTGATGTAAGAAGATAAACTCTTACACATATACTGCTTTCTGTCTCATATCTCACTGGCATGTAGAGCAGCACCTGCCTGTCTCACCCTGTGATAGATCAGCTGTGGCAAGCAGGCTGGGGGACAGGTAGCACAGGACATCCTCTTTCTCACTGAGAACAAGAACTGCTCTGAAAGAGAGGAGAGAGGAGAGGGGAGAGGGGAGAGAGTGACAGAATAATTATCTGGCAGCTATTTTTACTATCAGTATGGAAATCCTTTTTTAATTTATTCTAGCTCTTTCTGCTGGTAATCAAAGCACTCGATTCACTCAGTCACCCACAGAGGGCTTTCATCCTCATTTTAGAAATGGGAAAATCCCAAGACCTAGAGATCTTAAAGTATTTGTCCTTGGCCATAAATGTGGTGGAGCCAGAAATAGTTCCCACTTCCAGGCTGCCACTTGAATACATCCTTCTTCATGACTCCTTAGTGTTCAATTTAGATGCAAACATAAGACAGCAACAAAACAAAAAGAAAACCTCAGGCCCAGATCCACCATGAGTTAGACACACATAGTCACAGAGCTGTCAAACTGTATCCAACCACCACATGGTTGCTGTTGAATATGCTGGCAGTTGCCTCCCTGTTACAGTTGTGTACCATAGAGGTACTCTCTGGATGGGCTGTGAGTTATTCTGGAAGATGAATCAAAAGAATCTGTCAAAGCCAGATATGCTCTGGAGACACACCTTCATAAATCAACCCAGGAATCACCAACCCAACCTATGTTCTAAGTGGATCTCAAGTCATAAACACCTTGGGGAACCGCTGCTGGGTCCATCTGGCCTCAGGTTCCCCCCACATGTATTAACAGAATAGTCTGTCCCAGATTCTTAAGCCGGAATTTACTAATTGCAGTCTTCCTTTTCTCAATGTTAATGCATTTTTTCCTGGTATCTTCATTTTAGACATTAAAGGAATAATGAATATCTCAATAATTAACATCTCACAGCTCTTTGTAATGAAGAGGTCATGTACTTTCTCAGCAGCTTCTATGACCATGGATGCAACCAAGGCTAGTGATAAGGCTATGGTGGTACTCTTCTGAGCTTTGCTTGTGTACTTAGCTATATCTATTGAAGTGAGCAGCACCAAAATACTTGAAAACATGGACATGTTCAGAGATTAGGGCTATAGTTCCAGATCATAGCTGTCATATTTCGATATTGTTCCCAGATAAGTTAGTTTTCCTACCTTCATGCTGTCAGCTGCACACTGACTCAAATCTTGAAGGTCTTTGTGTACAAGACCTAGAATATATTTTTAAGCAATGAACTGCAATTTTTTTTTTTCTTTTCTGTGCTCTCTGGTGATACATTCTCGGCAATGAACTTATCATCCATTTTTCTCTAGAATAAATAGATTTCCTCTACCCTTCTCACTCCCCTCCTCTAAGTCAGGAATTGTAATTGCTGACACTGTGCTTGCTGCATGACTAGAGAGAAGTGGGGCTTCAGTATAAGCAGAAATCTGACCTGCTGTTTTCTCAGCCTTCAGCCGAGGGAAAGAGGATGTTGTCTCTTGCATAAAGGACTTTTACAAAGAACTCATATAACCTGATCTCAGCCACTGCTGGTTTATAGTTTGAGTCAAAATTGCAAGCAAATGAATAAGGATTTACACTGCTTGACTAAATGCTTCTACTTAAAAAAAATTAACATTGCAGCTCAGGTTACTCTCATTTCTCATGTCATTTACTCATGAGTCCAGGCTGTTCTGTAGCAAAACTGTGGAAGTTGAGATCCAATACTTGCAGCAACTGATTTGCACAGGTTACAATGAATCCTTTTGCAGATTTGCAGAAGAGAATGAAGTGTCAAAACCAGCTCAGTCACTCTATTCCTGTTGTAATTTTTACTGTTGCAAAAAGCTGTTCAGTTTCATACAATCACAACAGCAAGCAGATATATCATAATTCATTAAAACCACATTTGCTCAATAAAAGAATGCCTTTTCACAAAAGATCATGCTTACCATTCTGAGAAGGCTGGTAGTCACAAGCAAAATGACAATATATCATATCAACACAGCATTGACTTGTCTGTTCACTAGCTGCCTTAGTTACAAAAAAAAAAAAAAGACATATAATATTTACCTACCTTCTCAGATGCTGAAATATTTGTTCAAAAATTTAAAATACATACTACTGAATATTTAAAATGAGGCATGTGTGAAACAAGACATACAGTTCCATAAAGTGGGTAACATATGGGAAATTCACTGTTCAAGAGTCTCACTGGGAAAAACAATTATCTTGGAAAAAACAGTAATTATTTGGTTGAGCAGCTTACCTAATTGTGCACAACACTTTACAGCATTTAGAACACAGCTACTTGATGATAAACTTTTTAATATTTAAGACAAACTGCCATTTCAGGGATCTTCTCTCTACCTAAATGACTGCAGCCACAGCAGTTGTTTTCAGGCAATGGTGTAAAGGACACTGCCATAGACACCACTTCTGCATTATCTCATCCATAGCTCTAGTGTGCTATTTCCTATTGGTTTAGCCTGCATCCTATAAAGTTTCCAACGTCTTTGAAAGGTTATTTTTATGCTAGAAAAAATATAACTTTCAAGCTAGGGGTAAATTTATTGCATCATTTAATCTGCAACCTCCTCTTGAAGAGAAGAGCCTAGCTCTCCTCAGGCTGTCCATCAAAACTGACCCTAGTAAGTGAAATCGAAGGGTCATTGTTGAAGGTGACTCCCTGCTGAGGGGAGCAGAGGGCCCGATATGCAGACCAAACCCACTTCACAGAGAGGTCTGCTGTCTCCCTGGTGCCCATGTAAAGGACATCATTAGGTAAACCTCCCACCCTTGTGAGTCTTTCAGACTATTGCCCACTTCTGGTCTTTCAGGTGGGAAGTGACGATATAGCAATAACAGGCTCACAATTAATTAAAAGAGATTTCAGGGCCTTGGCACAGCTGGTGAAGGGATCAGAAGCTCAGATTGCGTTCTCTTCCATCCTTCTGACATTGGCTATGGATGAAGGAATATATAGGAAGAGCCAGCAGGTCAATTCGTGGCTCTGGGGCTGGTGTCATCAACAGGACTTTGGATTTTATGATCATGGCTCGGTATACGAGGCACTGGAGCTGTGAGCAGCTAATGGGATGCACTTGTCCCAGAGGAGGAAAAGAATTCTGGGGCAGGAGTTGGCAGGGCTCACTGACAGGGCTTTAAACTGGATTTGCAGGGGGAGGGGGTCAGTAATCTTACAGTTTCAATTGCTTGTGACAAACAGTGGGGCAGAACATCAGGGGCTGAGGGATGGAGTCCTAGTAAGAGCTCTCAGCTTGTTCCCCTGAGCACAGCCAGTGACGTGCACTGGGACCCCCATGGGAGTCCAAGGGGATTGGCACAAGAGGGTGATGCAGCCAGCCCAGCTGAAGGGCCTCTACGCAAATGCACACAGCCTGGGCAATGGGCAGGGTGAATTCAGGGCCACTGTGCTGTTAGAAAGCCATGGCACAGTGGCTGTTGCTGAAACTGGGTGGGATGGTTCCCAGGATTGCAATGTAGGGGTAGGTGGTTACAAGCTGTTCAGGAAGGACAGGCAGGGTAGGAAGGGAGGAGGTGTTGCCCTCTACATCAGTGACCGGCTGGGATCCATGGAGCTCCATATGGGGAAGGATGATGAGCCGGTTGAGAGTGTGTGGGTTAAGAGTAAAGGGAAGTCAGGGGAAGGTGATGTTACGGTCGGGGTCTGCTACAGGCCACCTGACCAGCAGAGCCAAGTGGATGAGACCCTCCCTAGGCAGATCGAAATGGCTTTGTGTTCACATGCCTTGGTCCTTGTAGGGGATTTTAACCACCCTGACATCTGCTGGAGACACAACACAGCAAGGCACCAGCAGTCCAGGATGTTCCTGGAGTGTGTAAATGACAACTTCCTCCTCCAAATGGTGGACGAAATTACAAGGAAAGGGGCTATGCTGGACCTTGTTTTGACCAACAGGGAAGGACTGGTGTCTGATGTAAAATTTAGGGACAATCTTGGCTGTAGTGATCACGAAGCAATTGAATTCAAGACCCTCAGGGCAGCTAGGAGGATGTACTCCAAGATTACGACCCTGGACTTTAGGTGTGCAGACTCTGATTGCTTCAAGGATCTGCTGGCCAAAGTGCCATGGGACACAGCCCTAGAGGGTAGGGGGCCCAGGACATCTGGTCAGTGTTCAAGGATCACCTTCTCAGTGCCCAAGAGCAAACTATACTGACAAAGAGAAAGGCAGGAAAGAATGCTAGAACAACTGTCTGGATGAACAAGGAACTCCTGGACATGCTGTCATGCAAAAAGAAAGTCTACAAGGAATGGAAAGAAGCACAGCTACAATGGGGGGCACACAAGGAAGCTGCCTGAGCAGCAAGAGACCTGGTTAGAAAAGCTAAAGCTCAGTTAGAACTAAAAATCTATCCAGGGAGATCAAGGGAAACATCAAAAATTTCTATAGGTATATTAATGTCAAGAAAAGCACTAGGGAAGGTGTAACCGGCCTCAGAAAGGAAATGGGAGAACTGGTGGCAAGTGATACTGAGAAGGCCGAGGTTCTCAATGACTTCTTTACCTCTTGAGTTGAGAGGAGACCTCATTGCTCTCTACAACTACCTGAAATTGTAGACATTGTTGACATTGTAGAGAGGCTGGTGCTGGTCTCTTCTCTCAGGTAATTAGTGACAGAAGCAGAGGGTATGACCTAAAGCTGAAACAAGGTAGGTTTAGACTGGACACTAGGAAAAAATTCTTCATGGAAAGAGTGGTGAGATACTGGAATAGGCTGCCCAGGGAGGTGGTTGAGTCGCCATCCCTGGATGTGCCTAAGCATCGCTTAGATGTGATGCTGGGGGATATTGTCTAGGGGTGAACTTGTAGAGTAGGGCTAATGGTTGGACACGATGATTTCCAACCTAAATGATTCTGTGACTCTGTGATCAGGTTCGTGAGCATCTGATGAACCTGAAAGTGCACCAGTCCATGGGACTCGATGGGATAACCCACAGGTACTGAGGGAACTGGCAGATGAGGTTGCTAAACCACTATCTATTGTATTCCAAAAGTCATGGCAGTCTGGTGAAGTCCCCACTGACTGGAAAAGGGGAAATATAACCCACATCTTCAAAAAGGGAAATGTGAATGAACCTGGGAACTATAGGCCAGTCAGTCTCACTTCTATGCCTGTTAAGATCATGGAGCAGATCCTCCTGGAGGCACTACTGAGGCAGATGAATAACAATGAGGTGATTGGCTGCAATCAACATGATTTCACCAAGGGCAAATCATTCCTGACTAACATGGTGGCATTCTATGGGAAGGTCACAACATCAATAGATGAGGGAAGAGAAACCAATGTCATTTACCTGGACCTGAGCAAAGCCTTTGACACTGTCCTGCATGACATTCTGGTCTTCAAGATGGTGAAAAATGGGTTCACTGGATGGACAATTCAGTGGGTAAAGAACTGCCTTGATAGCTGCTCCTAAAGAGTGGTTGTCAATGGGTCCATATCCAAGTGGAGACCAGTGACAAGTGGAGTCCCTCAAGGATAAGTACTGGGACCAGTCTTGTGTAGGGCAGCTGACACGCTGGAGGGAAGGGATCCATCCAGAGGGACCCAACAGGCTGGAGAGGTGGGCCCATGCCAACCTCATGAAGTTCACAAGGCCAAATGCAATGTCTTCCATCTGGGTTGGGGCAATCCTAAGCACCAATATAGGATGGGCAGTGACTGGCTGGAGAGCAGCTGGGAAGAAACAAACTTGGGAGTCCTGGTGGATGAGAAGCTCACCATGAGCCATCAGTGTGCTCTTGCAGCCCAGAACGCTGATCATATCCTGGGCTGCATCAAGAGAAGCGTGGCCAGCAGGTCAAGGGAGGGGATCCTTCCCCTCTACTCCACTCTCCTGAGACCTCACCTGGAGTCCTGCATCCAGTTCTGGAGACCCTATTACAAGAAAGATATGGAGGTGCTGGAACGTGTCCAGAGAAAGGTCATGAGGATGATCAGAGGGCTGGAGCACCTCTCCTATGAGGACAGACTGAGAGAGTTGGGGTTGTTCAGCCTGGAAAAGAGAAGGCTCTGGGGAGACCTTATTGTGGCCTTCCAGTATCTGAAGGGGCTACAAGAAAGCTGGGGAGGGACTTTTTAGGCTGTCGGGCAGTGATAGGACTGGAGGGAATGGATTAAAACTAAGATAGGTTGATTCAGATTAGACATTAGGAAGAATTTCTTCCCCATGAGGGTGGTGTGACACTGGGACAGGTTGCCCAGAGAGGGGGTGTAAGTCCCATCCTTGGAAGTTTTTAAGACCAGGCTGGATGGGGCTCTGAGCAACCTGATCTAGTGGATCTAGTGGCAGGGGGGTTGGAACTAGATCATCTTTAAGGTCCCTTCCAACCCTGACAATTTTATGATTCTTTGTCCATTTGTCTCTTGGGCACTTAGTTAATGAAGGAAGAGAATTTTGCTGAATGTATTGGCTAATTTTTTAAAATGTCATCCAAACAAAAAGATGAATATTCATCAGTACAGACAGAGAGAAATAAGGAGGAATATAGATAGGGAGAAATATAGTACTATCTATGATACTAATTCTTCTCTTCCCCCCCCCCCAGTGGTATTTCAAAGTGAGGTTTCCGTATGTTGAGTATTAGAGGCAGCAGCACCTGTAATTATGATTCCTTTTTAAGGAACTACTTTTTGGTGATTTATATCTTTTCCAAAGAAACTATTCAGTTAAAATGTCTGATGGTGGATGGGTAGTCTCATTTTTAAGAAGATTCAGCTATAATGTATCACCTTTATCTCAGAATCTGGGAGGGGAGAAGTATATTGCTTTCCTCTTATTGTAAAAAACAAGTAAGAGAAATGGGGTTTGTTAGCCCTCACATCTAGTAACTCCCAAAAGGACACCTGAGATTCCTGAAGTTTGCTGTCGTGATGACATTGTGCTTTTGCAGTTTCCACCTGACCAAGCCCCACAGCTTGGGGCAACCAGTTCATCATTCTCAGAAGCAATCTATAAGAATTTATCACATAAGTTCAGTGAATATCCCTAGTACTACATGTGTTCTGTGTCCTTTCAACAGAGAAAAGACAGAACAGGTTTAAGCATAAGAAGGTATGAAAATAACACCAAGTGAGAGAAAGTTGTCTGTGTCTTTTTTGTCTCTGTACATATTAAACATAAATTATTCATGCAACTTAGAAAAAAAAATATCATCATTGACCCTCTTACTCAAGGCAAGTTTGAGAGAAAATTAGTGTTCTAAATGGCAAAATATTCAATCAAAAACACTGATTATAACTTTGTTACTGATATGAGTTTTTAAATGGCATATGAGACATCCACATTGGTTCAGTAAGAAAACAGTTTTGGGGTTGACATTTTTTTTGCTGGTTTTATAGCTAAGTATAGACAGATGGGTAAGGACTGGCAAGTTAATGTTGCTGAAAACCTGAGACATGATGCATTGACTGAAAATTGGAACATCAGACTTTTACAACATTAAATTCAAGCAATTTTTTTCTGAAACTGCAGCCTGGATGTGCCACCACAGTTTGTGTATTACCTGCTTTAAAAGAAGAAAAACCACAACCATCGGGAATTATCCTGTCTGAAGTGAAAAATATGAGCAAAGAGCATTTATCACACCAGAGGAGACAAAAATCTTGAAAACTTGTGTGTGCAAACATGTATGCTATGTTCTGCTCACCTGCACACCCCTGCTTACAGACAGGTCACAGAGCACACTTCCCTATTCACAGCACCCAGCCTGGGAAACTGGATTCACCATCCATCTTCTGCCTTCCAATCCAGCCTCCAGACTGGGGAGAAGCACTCCAGAAATCTCCCAACTTTGTACTGTAGATGAATGCTTAATACATATGCGATATGTTGAAAATACTTGCATCATATTCATCAGTTAAATTTCTTAATTCAGATGTGAAAGTAGTCTTGGATTGGGATGCCTGAACCAAAGCAATCTGGCTGGACTTGAGCAGTCTCCAAAGGAATCACCCATGGGTGACATTTATTTTTGTTTCTTCATTTGTCATATAGATAAAGGGAGAAATTTACATTCGTGAAAGATCTTGTCTCAGTGGTTTCCCTTTTGAGACCACATGGTAAGGAAAAGAGCTAACTAATCTACTTGTGGCCTTCAGATAGTGCACCAGAAACTTTATAAGCATGGACAGATGCCTGCCTGGGAAAGCTGGTCATCTAATTTAGGTTTGCTAAGACAAACAGGAGGAAATAAATATTATAGAGAGAGTAGGTTTAGGAAAGAAAGAATTCTAGGCAGTTAGAGAACAGAGTAACTTGATCAGTGCATGTCCACACCGCATGACATTTCTTCATAAACACAAAGGATAAAAAAATCTTTACCATTAATATCACTTGATCTGCAGCAATTAAACATCTCCCTGGAGTTTCTACTCTCATCAGAACAAGAATTCTTCCTAAATTTGGCCCTTATCTCTTAGCTAGCCTCACATTGGACCTTCTCCAATAGTACAGATTTCAGTTGCACTGGTGGATACCAACTATTTGAGTCACCACAGAAAGGTTACCTGAACTGAGCCAACTGCAGCAGTCAGCAAGGGGAGGGCTCAGAAAAATGAACAGAAAACTGCTGCATTTGAGCTACAGCAGAGAAGGTCAGCGCTTTGCTGACTAATCAGGGATTCGAGTCAGGAGACTCTGGAAATGAGATAGGTTTTGGATGCTGCTTCTACTGAAACTGGGATGTGGTTGGCTTGCAGTGCCTTCCAGCACTCGGCAGCCCAGCTGGAAGCCATAAGCAGCTATCACTTTGGGGCTCATGACATCACTGTGGCACTGAGCACATTTTTCTCAGACTAAGAAAGCAAGGATACAGGCTCTTAGCCAAGGAAATTTATTAAACAAGAAAATTGCCATCTGCAGACACTTCGTTTCTGCAGGTTAAGCTTTTTGTTTTGTTGGAGTGATCACATTTTTCAGATGCAAAGAATTTACTGAAAAAAAACCAAAACAAAACATTGACGTTAACATCGGTTAAACTTGTGTGTCAGAACACCTAAAAATCACTTCTGCAATGCATGTAATGCCTTGCAACTCCTCTCTGGCTTTCTAAATGAGATGAGGTCTCTGGTTGTGTATTTTTCTCATCAGTAAGTCAACCATCTCATGAAGTGTGCAGAAACCACAGAAAGCAGTTTGATAAAAGAAGGCATGGATTTAACTTCAGCAAGGCCAGCTCTAGGAAATAAAATAGTTTTGTACCATGGCCTAGCCAGGCTTGTGAAAGAGAAATGAATCAGCCACGTACGCTGCCCTGTAGCTTCACAGAAGCTGTGCTGAACCACAGGCTGAGGGGACAGATTTTCACCTTAGTATACCTTTTGGAAAGAGGAATTACTATCACTGAGGAATTTTACAGTGTGCTAACAGGTTTCACAATCCCTGTGCAGAGGAAGATGGTGAAAGAGCCTAGATCTGTCTAATTAAAGGACTAAATCATTTCTTTGGTCAAATGCCTCTGGCAGCCACCACCAGCTTGTCTGCAGCTGGGTTGCCTTTTTCTGTGCTAAGGGAGCAGAGTTGCCAGTGCAAGAGAGAAGAATTCATCCGGGAACTCAGAGAGTGGAAACAAACACATCCTTACAGTGGGCCACATTGCTGGTAGCCCACGGTGTGGCTTTAGACCAGAGGGAGAAAGCCAAGTCTAAGCCCAGAGCTCTGCTACAGGCCTGCAGACACTGACATAAATAAGAGAAAACTGCATCCTGAGGCTGTGGTTGGGTGTCTGCTCCTCATGAGAGTCTTTTGATTCCAGAGGCTGTGATTCCTTGCTCTTGAACTGAAGAGTGAGAAACACATACAGGAATAGTCTAAAAGGTCTACTTAAGTCTGCCCTGTGTTGACGAGGTAGAAATCAGCTGCTTATCAAAACAGACTTCTGACAGGTTCTTTAGGTCCAAGCAATTTCTGAACATGGCACAGCATCAGAGCTACAGTAACAGAATGCTTTGAATTCAAAGATTTAGCATTTCAAAGTTCAGATGTGCAGCTGGTCACATTTACAGGTAATATTATATTGATTTTTTTACTGCACCAGGAAGCATTGGGTGCCAGCAAGACTGAAATACAGAAGGCAGCTTTATTTCTATTGCTGGGTTTAAGGAAAGTTTTTAATAGCTTCCAGTTAGCTTGGGCAAAGGAATCTAGATGCCAAGTAAATTACAGAAACTTAAGATTTGCTACACTTAATGTATAACTGAAATAACACACTACAAATAGCACTGCAGTGGTCACAGGTGCTGAACTGGTGGCACACGTGACCAAAATAAGTGAGGACAAGTTACACTGAAATACAAGTTTGAAAAACAATTTAAAAGTTGAGGTTGTTAATCTAGTTTTGTGTAAACTAACAAGATGACCATGTCCCAGTTCCCATGGGACTCCCATGTCCCAAGCACAGACAGCTTGATAGTTTACTATTACTTTGGGATCCTTACTAATTTTTTTTTATAGGATGACCAGTGTGAAGCCTTGATCTCACAGCAGCAAAAAGCTTTGAAAGATAAAGACAGCATTTTCATATTCTCTGTTGGTGGCATACAGCCACTTTTCCACGTACTAGACAGGAGTTTAAAAAGAGATGTGGAATCTTGTCTTCTGCCTAGTCATGACTGTTAGGGTTTGATTTAAGACATCTTAATATCAGACTGTACTTTTAGCTATTAAGGCAAGACTTGACCTTGATTTCCAAGCAGCCATAGCACGAAGACTTTACATTCTTCTTCCAATTGTTCCACCTCTTTATGGCTTTTTCCAGCCGACCCTTTTGATCCTATCTGAAGAAGCTGAGTAGGGACAGTTCATTGCATGGAAGAATATTAGGACTGAAGAACAACATCAGTAGCTCCAGCAGATGGTAGAAAAACTTTTATATGGAACTGTCTTATAATTCCTATGAAGCTGCCTTCTGAGTGCAAAATATGCTTAGCAGTTCATCTTCATTCTCTAGTGACTATATCCTTCCCCAGACAGCTGCTGCTACTCCACCTAATTCATCAGAAGACTGCTTAGTCTGTGCTTGAAGCACCAACAACTGTGGTCATAACTTACACAGAACTGGGACTGCACTCTTAAAGGAATAAAGACCTATAAGATGCCCTTCTACAGCTTTCACAACCGTGGGAGATACTTCGCTGGATTGCTGGGTCCCACTCCCACTGACAGCCACCACCAGCACTACAACCCTATCAATGTTCTGCAACGGTCCAGGAGCACAGTCACAAACTGCAGTGAACCTATTTTGCAGTTTTCTAGGAGTTACTCTTCTCATGATGTTTTTAAGGTCAGAAATGACAACAGTTACCCTCGCAGGGGGTGTTAGTGGTGAGGAAGGGAACAATTAAGATGTATTTCAATAGGTTACCTTAGACAGTCTCTAGTGGAATAACAATCAGGTCTGAGACAACATACCATGGAGAGTAATAGGCCTGCAAAACTGAGCTATTTAATGCCAACCTAGAGCTAGACAAGGAACCTGAAGCCAGCTTTTTCTCTAGCGGCAGCTGGGGAAAATGAGAATTGAATTTGCACTGGTCCCACAAACCATAAGCTTTGGTATTGTAGCCAGCTGTAGCTCTGGAACTTCACCAGTCCTTCAGGGTGCAGTTTTCATGATACAGCTAAGATGAGGGAATGAGTAAGAGGGGTTGGAAAGGGGAGTCATGCTTCTCCCTGTCATCCTCAACACCTAGGTATGGATTCTCAAGTCATCAATGGTAGCTCTCATCTGACCCCTACTGCCAGCAGGCAGGTGAGAGTTGATTTCCACCAGCAAACAGAAGTGATCATCAGCAGATAGATGTAACTGCTGTCAAACCCACTGTCTAGGATTCCTATTTCACCACTGCTTTAAGTGAACTACACTGAAAGACCTGTTGTCCTCTCCACCTGCTGCAGCCACTTCCCTGCACACTCGGGTGATGAGCTCTGAGACCCAACGTTATCCAGTGAGCATGAAGATCAAAATAATGTGCTTACTGGTTGGACAGGGCTCTGAGCAGCCTGATCTAGTTGAAGATGTCCCTGCTTATTGCAGGGGGGTTGGATGAGATGACCTTTAAATGTCTTATCCAACCCAAACTGTTCTATGATTCTATAAACAGTGTTCCTTCCCACAGCAAGCACTTAGCCTTCACTTTCTTTTGATGTCAAAGCTTGCATTTCTTCCCCTTGGTACATGGGAAAAACTCAGGCTCCAACTGGGTTTGGCATCTGCTGTCCTTCAGAAACCAGTGGTACCTCTCAGTCACAAGAGCCACTACTTAAGCAGTAGAAAGAAACAACTTAATATTCTTTGTTTTGAGACAGTGACAAATTTGTGTAATTATCCAAAAGGTACCTTAACTCTGAGGAGAGCCACCATCTCCAGCTACCCAGCAACTGGTCACCATCAGCCAGCTCCGCACCAACAGCTGCCAAGATTGCCATAGCAACTTAGCCCCTCACAGAATGACACTCGCATCTTGTCTGGTCATGGTTATTTTTCATCTTCTGATTCCTACCACATGGATTAAAATAAGCAGCACTGAGGCTGAATCGGGAACTCGTAACAGGCACTGGTACAGAGTCAAGTAGCATTTATGACCCATAATTCTACTTTTTATTTTCTCATTCTTCTTATGTTTCCTCCTGCCCCTATCCTTTCACATAGTTTAAAGCTGTAACACTGGCTACAGTATTTCAGCTTGCAGGGGTGCTTCAGAGCAAAATCCTATTATGCCACTATTTTCTGTATTAAAATAGACAGATATAAAGATGCTGCATTGCCACAGCAGAACATTCATTAGATACCTGAAAATGTGTAAAAGCTAGTGCATAACCTGTTCTTGTGAAGTAGTAAGTTAACATCTTGTACACTCCACGTGCTTGTCCGGAACACCTTCCCACTGCCACAAACAAGAAACTCACTCAGAAATGTTTGATCTTTTAATTTTGCCTTTATTTTTTTCTGAAAACTAATACTTTTATTGAGTGTTACTGATACCTGTTTCTCAGTAAGTGTTGCTCAGCTGCTTGTCATGAGGTACCTTTCCCCACATCATTCATGCATTCCAACGAAAAAATAGCAATGTACAAGAGCAAAGAAGCCAGTGCTTGGAAAGCCAAAATACATATTTTTAGCAGCATCCATGTAATAGATACTTTCAGCCAAACTATCCTTTAGGCACAACTGCAATCATACACAATAAGCTTTTAAGGCAGTATAAAAAAATGAGAGAATTCTTTTTCTTTCTCTCTTTTTTTTTGGGTTGTTTTTTTTGTTTTTGTTTTTGTTTTCTTTCCCAAAGGATGGATATGTAGATGCCAAACACTATTTCTCTGACTCTTTAAAGCAAATACCAGAAAGGGAAAAGGGAGGTGTTGGTATCCCCCAAGCCCAGCTTGGCCAGCAAGAATGTCCAATGACAAAGGCATTATTTTAGAACTCAGGTGCTAACCTTTGCTGCAGCCTCCCTGCATGCCAATAGCCTCATCCTTCTGTAATGAATGGCAGAAACTACCAGAATGCTGAGAAAAAAAGAGCTGCTGAGCCACAGACACAGGGTGAAAATTCCTGACCTGCCAAGCTTAATCAAGAATTAGGAATGGTTAATCAGTGAGATTATCTCCACATGGTACTGAGATTAATCTGCGGTACAAAGTGACTGGGGGTTTAGGGAATCCAGAAACAATCTCGGTATTGTTGTGTAGCACTGTGCTGCCACGCTGTGCCATCAGGATGCTCTATGCTATACACCATTGCAGAGCACTTAAAACTGCATTTAACTCGAGCAAGTCCTCCACACTGTAAAGTTCAGTCATGTTTCAACCTCAACTACAATGCAACCCACCTCAGCATCACAGCTCTGAGAAAAAGGGCAGTGGTGTCCCCGTTGGCGGCCAACCATTGTCAAACTATTGGAAGCAAATACAATGCAAAGCGTAGTCTGATGCTGCCAAAGCCTTCCTCATCCCAGACTACTAACAAGCTCATCTGTGTGCAAAATTGTAGTTACATGCTTTTTAGAGTAGTCCCCTTTTGTTTGGGAAAGAGTGACACTTAGCAACATGCAGCAACCAGCAGCAATATGTCCTACAGATAGAGTTTACTGCTCTGGTTCATCAGGACAGCAATTTCTAGGGACCACTGCTTCAAGGGCTTTGCCTCCCAGGATGGGACCACCCAGCTCAGCTCTCTGATCAGACTAAGGTTTGACATCTCCTCAACACAAATCATGAAGTCCATACCAGCTTTCTCCGGGGCTGTCAGAGCAGTTGCTGGACACAAAAATGGACAAGAAAACACTTCATATATTTAGAAGAGAGAATACTAATTTGAAAATTAGCATGGGTGGGAGGAGCATCTCTGTAAAGATTAGTACAATGCCAGAGATGAACGAGTTGGATTAGGTCCTTAGCAGCAACATACTTTAATCATCACAAGGCTCAGGACAGGAAGCCTTCTGAAGATGAGAGCAGCATTCCTGAATTACCAGCTTCCTCGTCTATCAAGTGCATAGGGTCACACCTGGGAAGCCACCAGGTCTTCTTCAAAGCTTATTTAATTCAAGCACAGCTAGTCCTTCAACTGGTCCCACTAGCCAATGAATTACCTATGACACACAGGATTTATTTAGCAACATTAAAATGGGCTTTGCATCTTTTACTTTTGGTGTTTACTCACTACTGAGCAACAGGAGAGACTACTGCATACTAAGGGCAAGAAATGGCACACGGAAAACCAGAGGCAGCTGTCAGCCTTTGGGGTGTAGCCATAGATAGGTCTGAATACAAATGGTTTTAACAGCACAGGCCTTTCACTTGAAACACTGGTGTCTAAGTTAGGTCCCCAGATGTGCCGTGCTGACACAGGACAGTTCATCACGCCCTCTGGCAATCACATCAGGTAGACATGCACAGGACCCTGATCAACAAGCCTTCAGATGCATTCACCCTTTCACATTAGGGACATCAAACCCTTATGAGTCTGCCAGAAGTGCAATTCTGACAAACAGCAGGGCAAAGAAAAAAATTCTCTTTCTCTGAGCACTAACTCTGTTTTTGATTTATGCCCCATCAGGCAGCCCAATCTCTATATTTTTGAACAACAAGGCCACAATGCAAGGGCCAGGCTGGCCTGGGACTTGGGCAACCAGGAAGGCTGTCTTCACCCAGGCAGCAAAGAGGCTGCAATGCTTCAGGCATCCCAGGTACCCCTACTTTCCAAATCAAAGGTAAGGTATATTTTCTTCCTTAGAAACAAACATGAAGAATTAAAGTGCTTGCACCACAGATGTTGTGCCCTTGCACAAGACAGTCCCTTACAGAGGGCAGAAGGAGCTGACAGTTTGGAAATGTGATTAAGTTCACATTTTTCATGGTGCAGCCATGTTTCAAAGTAAAAAAAGTTGCATCTTCTAGGGAATCACAAATAGTTCAACAAAAATGCTCAATTCAAAACCCCTATGATTTTTAGGGGACTTGTCCATCTTAAGGCTAACTGTACCTTAAAAAGTGAAATACTATAGAAAATGAAAATATCTGTATGACAGTAACACACATGGGGGGTGGAGCACCCCAGTTTCATTATGCTTATGGGAGAAAGAGAGATGAGATAGTAAAATAAAACTAAAGAGGCAGTTAAAATTTAAGGACCTATTTACACAATTCTATTGTATACACAGTTGGAATTCAATCCAACTGAAGGGAAAATATTGTTGTGAGACAACTATCCCAGCCCTTCACCCCATGGCATTCTTATCAGACAACACAACCATTCGCTGTGAAGGTCCCAGGAAGACTTAAGTATCACTTCATATTTTCACATCTGGTCTAGTTGAGGGTATCCCTGCTCACTGGAGGGGGTCTGGACTAGATGACCTTTGGATGTCCCTTCCAGCCCTAGCCATTCTTTGATATGCAAACTTTGGTGGGAAACTCCTTCCTCAGGGGAACTTGCTCTCCCTCAAACACCATGTTGTCAGGTCACAGTGGAATCTGTCTTGTAGCTCCAGATGGAAGAAATCCTGTTTATGTGCTTATATTTAAGTGCTTGACTGTCACTTCTAAGGCTTTGGCCTTTAGACTACAGATAAATCAGTTGTTCACCATTAATATTGTCATATTTTTTTAAGAAATCACAGAATTTGACTGCAAAGTTCAAGAGTTTTTTAAAGCTAGGCATTTTCTCTTCTGCAGCTGTCATTTACAATAGCTTCCTCAGCAGCCCGCTCAGCCCTCCACCCAAGTATTTACTACTACAGGTCCCCACTGTTTCCCCATGCTGGGCCATTGCATACCGGCCAGCCTGTGCATCTTGCTAACCTGCCACAGTCCCAATCATAAGAATTCTGAAAGAGATTGGCTAAGTGTCCTTTAGAAAAAAGGTAAACCAGTTCATACAATCAACAGCTTAACTACAGTTTTTAAAAGTAGCAAAGGCAGAGCAAAGGAGCTTCCTGGAGTCTTACACAGAGAGGGTGGAAGCCCATGTTGCTGCCTTGCACAAACTGCTGAGCCAGTCCAGTGGCCCACAAGTATTAAAGACATCAGCAGCTGGAGTGATCGCACCCCTTTTCTTCCTTGTTCCTAACTGGGGGGTCCCATCTCTTCCCTTGTCCTTACGCTAACACTTCTTGGCCAAACTGAACTTGCTAGCCCAGCAGACAACCATCAGCAGCCTTTTCTCTGCAAACGTGCTGCACCTGGCTAGGAGTGATTCCACAAGCAGCAGAGCAAGACCCAGCATGACCAGCCAACTGGACAGGACAATGGGGTTTTCCCCGTATTACAGGGGTTAGCTATTCCGTTGTTTCAAGCCTTCTCATGAAAGCACAGACTTAGAAAGATGGAGGCATCTACATGATTTGGCAAGAAGAGCCCTGGAGTGGTTGCAGCTCACCACAGCACCATCATTGGATGTACTTTTCACACACACACAAAAAAAAAAAAAAAAATCACTCAAACAGCAAATCTCTAGAACAGGCCACCCTTTGTGCAGAAGCACTAACAGGAGCACAAATTATACAGAAGTCATAGACAATGTAACAGACTTCTTATTTTAAGTGTGTGCATGAAAGTATTTAGCACATTTGAACACGAAAAAAATAGACAGACTTATTTTCAAATGCTCCAAAGTTGATAATTACTGCAGCCAGACCAAAAAGCCAGAGTACTGTGAAAAGTCCTTGATGGCAAAGTTCCTGGACATTTATTTCCAATCCTTGTTAGCCTGAACCAACAAGCAAACTTCTAACATTTCAATCTAAGTGCATCTTCTCTTCTCCATTTTCATTTTGTTAATAAGGAATATCCAGTAAGCTGCAGAATACTAAATAGAAATTCAGGTCATGGAGAGTTTTACACAAATTAAGAGGTCTTCAAACTAATTCATGTCAAATTTATTAACTAAATAATAATCTAGTAGACTCAAGATGTCACTTATTCATGTTAGGTCAAGTAATTTTTAAAACGATATATAATATATAGCAACATTTTTCAGCTAGCTATTTTCATATGCATTTGAGCCAAGTGCCATCCACACAGGCATGTGGAACCTCTGCAGGAACCTATTCCAACAGTCAGTGTCTGCGCTTTCCATTATTTTTTGCAGTTAAGTTTTCACACTATAAGACCTCTTGTTTACATATATAAGTGGGGCTCTTTAGTCTGGAAAAGAGAAGACTGATTGGGGATTTGATAAATGTTTATAAATAGATGAGGGCTAAGTGTCAAGAGGAAAGGGACAGCCTCTTCTCACTCGTGCCTTGTGATAGGACTAGGGAGAATGGATATAAGCTGGAGCACAGGAGGTTCCACCTTAACATGAGGAGGAACTTCTTTACACTAAGGGTCACAGAGCATTAGAACAGGCTGCCCAGAGAGGTTGTGCAGTCTCCTTCTCTGGAGATTTTCAAAACTCGTCTGGATGCGTTCCTGAGTGACCGGTTGTAGGGTAGCTTAGGTTGTAGGGTAGCTTAGGTTGTAGGGTAGCTTAG